>JAOWBN010029352.1:0-10347 GCA_028565015.1 Pinguicula moranensis
CCCAGGCGGGTATCGATCCCTGGACCTCATAGTTGTGAGGTTTAGTTGCTCACCACTTGAGCCACCAGGACTTGATGCAGATAATATGCATAAGGATACTATTTTGGAAAAAGTGCTTGGAATCCATTCCTCATATTCCGGACTTCGCATACTACATATTTGCAAGTCATACCGGTTTAACACATCAAAGATTTGTTTGTTAAGTGTAGCAAGCATAAGTATCTCTAACATATATAATCTCAAAAAAGCACTTTCATAAGAAACCATCAACGACAGTCGACAAGATATCTCGAAACAATAACTATTTACTGCTCATTAGATATATCTTTGGCTTTATCAACTAAAATACAAAATTTTGAATAACCAATCTCCTCACGAATTTTATTTCTCACTTTTCAGCAAAAATATACTCAAAATGTCTTTTTGATCTTCTGGCGATATATACTTTGCAGAAATTGCACCAGTTCAACGAAATTACCTAAATTATTGGAATTTGAAGACTCGTCATGCCCTACCCTCTGAATGCACATGCTCGCAAGCAAAGCCATCGAATGCTTTCCACCATTGTCATCATTCGCAAACGATGTTTCTCTGTCTTTTTTTTTCCGATTCATTACGTTCTCAATATGTTGACGTACATTTCAAAAAGCATTCATCTGATCCAGTACATCGTGATGTTGTGAACCGTCCTTCTGTTCTGTCCTACTAAAATGAAGCTAAATACATTAAATATAATTCAGAAAATTCATACTAGGATTTATATGAGTAAGCAGAAGAATTGCTTCAATACGAGAGAGGTCAATCGATCCAACACTCACAAAATGACTAGACCCATCTGGAAAAGCTTCAAACCATCCTACCCATTTTTAGAATCACTCAGCAAAAAGGGAATCCATAGCTTGTTCCTGAGTCTCTTCGACGTTGAGTGCAATGCCACTCCGGGGATCGACACCTATATGAGGGCCTAAAAGAGCACAAACAACGTGCCAGTCCCAGCCCAAGAGCCTAGGAACCTTCCTCGCCGGCCATCTATTTGATCAGTGGGGGATTCGTAGGCAGGTCCCCACAAGGAGTCAGATGAGAGCTGCTAGGAGAGGCTTAAGGATAGCGCCAACACAAACTCTTGCAAGGGCCACCGTGGAGATGTGCTTCGAGGAGAAGGATATACCAAATGGGCTCCCAAAATACACGCCCATGGTAATTATAGTAAGGGTATGGAAGTTTGACGTGAGAGAAACATGGTTGACCAAGGAAGTTCCTCTGACATTTTGTTCTAGACCTCTTGAAACAAGTGGGTTGGGTAATAACCCATTTGGATCCGACCCCCGCTCATAGGACTCGGCAGGATGGAAGTTGAGTCCGTGGGAGTTTTTGAGCTACATGTTGTATTAGGAGAATGTACTAACACCGCAAGGCAAATATATGATTCGCAGTGGTCAGAGAGCCATTTCGCTACAATGCAATACTCAGTAGGCTTAGCTTGCACTAGTTCAAGCCATTTTGTATACCTACAATTAGAAAAGATTCAGAGAAATTTTTTTTGGGGTGCATCCCCTGAAAGAAAAAAAATTCATTGGATAAAGTGGGATAAGATCTGTCTATCAAAAGAAAGAGGGGGGTTGGGGATTAGGAAATTAGAAGCTTTTAACAAAGCAATGATAGGAAGATGGGGGGCTAGAATCCTAGAAGAGAAGGAGAGTTTATGGAAAGAGATAATTAGATCTAAATATGGTAGGACGGGTTCAGTAATGGTGGGGGGGTTGAGAGAAATGCATACTGAAGGGGCTGGGATAATTAAGGGGGGAAGGAGTAGGGGAGGATATCGCAAGCCTTCAAAGGTGTGGATGGATATGCAGAAAGTATGGGAGGAAGATTGGTTTAAAGAGAATATAGAATTGAGGGCAGGGAATGGGAAACAAATAAACTTTTGGGAAGATAGATGGGTGGGGAACCAGCAGCTAAAAGAGAGTTTTCGGAGATTATATAGACTAGATAGGATGAGTGGGGGCTCGATTGCAGAACATGGTGAGTGGGATGAGGGGGGCAATTGGACTTGGAGGTGGTCCTGGAGAAGAATACTAAATGGTAGAGAGAACATAGAGTTGGCTAATCTGATGTTGTGCTTAAACAATATTGTGTTGCAGGAACATGAAAGGGACGCATACATACACACAAACAACCCTTCAAGCAAGTATCAGGTGAAAACAGCATATGGATGCATGATGCAGACAGATCAACATCTATTCACAGAGGAAGAAGCTAGGCAGTTGCGACAAGTGTGGAGCAAATACATACCTCTCAAGATATCCATACACAATTGGAGGATGATGCAGAACAGACTACCAACACTGAAGAACCTACAAAGGAGAAACATTATCCCAGAAGGACAACAAATCCCGTGTACTTTATGCAAAGAAGGTACAGAGGACGAAAAACACCTCTTTGAAGAATGTCGAGTAAGTACGGATATATGGAACAAGATCAAAATATGGCTAGAGCTGGTGGATACCGAACAACAGGTACCCTCTCTTAAACAATTCATAGAGAAATGTCCCACGGGTATTAACATTGAGGTATGGAAAGCTATTCTGGAGGCATTCAGATGGTTAATTTGGTGCCAGCGGAATCAGATTCACTATAACAATGTTGTGACTAGCAAAGAGGGTATGTTCCATAAAATACAAATGGTGGTGTGGAGCTGGTTACAGGCAAAGGGTACGATCCAACAACATGGCTACTCTTTGGTAGATTGGTTTATCAACCCCCGCATATGTATGTGTAGCTGTAAATAATCTTGGCTAGCAAACAGGTGAAGGGGATGTAAGAAGATGATATATGTTTTTGGGTATGTTTATGTATATATATACAAATTTTGCTTTTCAAAAAAAAAAACCCTCATGGACTAGGACAGGCGATAGTGCAGGATGTGGGTCTCGTACGACCTCCACGAGGTTACTTGAGGACAACCACTCTCAGGGAGCATCACGATGCTGTCCATTCAGAGCAAACCCTATGAAGATCTTATCCTAAGCAGATGCAACACTTTTTCCATTTAGAAGAAATCCACAAAATACGGTCGACATCTTTCAAGGAGGTGATGGTTTTTTTAGATATAACGAATTTAAGCACAAAACAAAGTTAAATTAATTAAAAACACTCACTTTACCGCAAGCATACTTGTGTAGTTGTGTAAGTTAAAACAGGGTTGAATCCCACAAAGAGTGTTTGGTGTCAAGAGTTCATTAAAATGTGACTACCTAAATTATTATACACATAATTCACACAAATGAACGGAAAAAGATGAAACTTGTTTTTGGATTTTTAATATAAGAAGAAATTGATATAAACAAAGAATTACGAAATAACTTAACTAAGAATGACACTCTAAGCACTCGAGGTCACGAAAAGATAAATAGGAATTAAATTCTCTTTTTTATACTTGACTTTTTTCCTTCCTTTTTCTTTCCCGGTTGTGTGAACTCCTCTTTTTTTTTTTCTTCTTGTCGCCCCTTTTCTTTTATATCATAAAATTAGGTTTTTTTTAAAATCTCCTTTGGGCTTTGGGCTTTGATTGATAGAAATTGGCTTGTCCAATTAAAATGCTAGGCCCAAAATCTCTTTTCTTTACTGAATTTTTCTAAAAATAAATAAAACAACCAAAGTGAGATTCATACCATTTTTCAATAAAATTACTAAAATGAGTCATTAGTAATTACCAACAAGTGTAAAATCATAACGAAAAAAAATAGGTATATTTGATTTGCATCAAACACCCCCAAACTTTAACTATTGTTCGTACTCGAACAAGTACAAAGTCAGCACATACGAACAAAATTCTACACACTTAAAGTGACTCATTCTAGGTCCTCACAACATGTATCATGCATAACCCATAATGAGGAATGAGACTTTCCAATTGTTCTTTACAAATCAATAAACCAAACTCTTTAGAAATCAAGTATGTGCAAGTTATTCCTATATGTGATCGGTATATTGCAATTTAAGAAAATTGCATGTGTCAAAGTCTCAAACCGTCATTATTGATTTTCCTCAAACATCCACAATTGGCCACCACTCAATATGATTCACACAACCTCACAAAATAGAGAAAATTCACACACATTAGGGACATCTAAATCCTATGACCTAAAGAGCAAAAGTGTATGGGTCTATCTCTAAAGCTAAGCTTCAAGCTCAACAGTAGTGGATCTTTAGAAACAAGGTTCCAGATATTCTTCTTTGTGCACCTCTTTCTTTTTCATAGAGGTTTTTTTTTTCTTTTAGGTGCTTCCTTTTCTTTTTCGTGGAGCAATAGTAATAAAATGAGAACCACTTGTAGACAGGTGCTAGCTTGAAAGCTTGTACAAAGCACAAAGACTATACAATCCCATAAATGCATGGGATGGCATCAGGAGGTTAAATCATACCCTAATTTTTTCATTGAAGTTCTTCATCCCATTCTCGAAGAAATATTGTCTTTTGACTTCCACATATGTCTCCTAGACCCCATAACTTCGAATTGAAATGGAAAGGAAAGACACCCTAAGCAGCAAAATACTAGTTCTTGCAATCAATTATAAGCAAGATACTTTATCTCTGTCTTTCCTTATTCTCACTGATGATGAGCGATAATGTGAAAAATTGGTGCAACTAATTCATGTTTCAAGTTCTCAACCATATACATTGACTCTCATTCATACCACAAGGCCTATCGTGCATGAGTGCGAATTAGGAAGATAGTCAAGCAAATATACCAGCATATAATCAATGACACATACTCGACTAACCGTCCTAGATGTCATGCAATGAATCCAACCATTTATTAATAGGGTGTGCCACACAACTCTTGAATAGGATGGAAATGACAAGGCGTATGATTAGGCAAGTGATAATGGAGGACATGCTGAAAACAGTTACAAACACAAAAACTTCAACGAAAAAATCTACAAAGGTGTAAATAGATACAAAACAAGGTCAAGATCAAACAAGTTCAATGAAACCCACCCCTCCCCTCCCCCTCCGCAAAACTAAAAAACACTGGTCCTCCAGTGTTTAGAAGGTAAGGGAGAAAGGAAACATGGCAAGAAACATAAGCAAAGACATAACGGAATAGCATAATCAAAGACAAAGTCAACAACATCAACAAGAAAGGGTCAAAAGGGAACAAGTCTCGAAAAAGCACCCTTGGCGTGAGGCAATCATCAACTATCAGGCGGAGGAGGTTGCTGGAAGTGTTGCAATGCAGCAAACTGGTCTCGGAGCTCTTTGATCTCAGACCTCCTAGCGGCATGGCTTCTCCATACTCGTGGAACTCACCCCTCATGGCTGTCTAGGCCTCCCAGACCTTTCTATACTTGTGTCATATCGTCCTACAAAAGGAAGGGGTAGGAGTGAAGTGCATGAAAAGAAAGAAGCTAAGGCACAACATAACACACAAACTCCCCCAACCTATGCATTGATGAGTCAAGAGATAAACAATATTATAAGAAAAGTAGACACACATAGGTGCCTGAATCATGCTTAGATGCAAAGGAGAAACATACCTCAAACATGTTATGAATAAGTCATGGAAGCACATGAATCATACGTTTTGTAACTCCAATGTAAGCAAGTAAATCCATCCCAAAAATTAGCACCATGTGAATCCTCCTCATTAATAGGTAACATCATAGCTTTCATGAACTAAAAGAAAGCTCTCATAGTGTTCAAGAGTGCGATGCATCAAAAGGGGCTCCATATTTCGTAGTTGAGCAAACCAGAAGATCACACGAGAAGAATGGAGCTCCATGCTAGGGAAAGTGAAGAAGAATTTGCTCCCAAACATAAGTTTCTAGCTAGAATGCAAATTCATGGGGATCATGGAAACTTAGGTGGGTCGCTAATGAAATGCATTCCCTAAGGTGGCTATAGCATATCAAAAGGAGGGCCCCAACAACAACATATACCAAAATTACGGATTTAGAGAAGAAACCATACAATTCAAGCATATAAATTCGTAGTCAAGAGCATCAATTAATAGAAAGGCACCCAAAACATGTATAACGAGATAATCCAAGACACAAATTGAGCATAAGATTGAATAGTCACAATTGCCCCAATTTTAAGAACACTAAATATCTAATTCAAGAACATGTATGTAATTGCAATGATAGCTCAATACTTCCAAGTACTCAAAATCATCAAATACATGTAATTCATATGCAATTCAAGCCCAATGTGCGAAATTGAAAACAAATCCCAAGTCTTGGAAAACATCTAGGGTTTGGGCGGAATTACCTTGATTTGGAAATGAAATCCAAAGGAAATTTGGGGAAAAGAGTGTTACCTTATGGAGAGGGGATGGCACACGGTCCTTGGGTGCTAGGGTGTCCAGATAGGAGAATGAAGAAATAAAGGGGCCACTCGTGTTATCTATACCAGAGGTGATGTCGCCCAAGAAAATTGAGCAAGAAAGTCCTAAGAAAATTGGTGGGCCCACTTGTTGAACCAATTATTTTGTTGTTATTAACACTTGGGGGCCCATTAAATCTAACGTGGCAAGTTTTCTTGTGACTTTCTTGTTATATTTTCTTGCGCTATATCATTTTTGTATCTATACCCTCATTTTATTATTATATTTTATTTCCGAAAAATTGAGGCGATCGCCTCATAAGTGAAGGCGGACGCCTTCAAAACTTTGCTTGTTTAAAACGAATGTAGAACAGGGAAGGCAGGCGGCAATCGTCTATAGAAAATTTGCAAATTTTTTGAAAGGGTAGGAATGGTTACTTCTCAGATAGAAGCGATTGCCTTGGAAATTTTCATCTCAATTGAGCACGGGGAGGCCGCCGCCATCTCTGGAGAGAAAAGCAAGGCGGCCACCACCAGTGAATTTTTTTTAAAAAAAATGCATCAATTTTTCAAAGGTTTTTTGGAAAATATAAAAAATACACTACAAAAGCATTAAAGAAAGCATAAATCATACCCTTGGGGTGCCTCCCAAGAAGCTCTTTTTTTTTTTATTCTTTTATTTTATTTTTTATTTTATCGTCGTTTAGCTCCACTCAAGAGGGGAAATTCAAGTTTCCAAGCTTCATGGTGAGCTCCAACATTACATTCTTTCACCTTTACTTCCCGGGACACTCCACCTTCATCATTCACAAGGAGTAGATAGTCATGAGTTTGGAGGGATTAGCGGCTCAACTTCCATTCCGTTTGGGCCAGAACATTTTGAAGGAGGCTTGATCCTCCTCCTCACAAAAGTAGCTACCCTCACTCCATCAAACTCCTTACCACTCCTAGAGTGTCTCTTGAAACTAGAAACCACTCAAAGAGATCAAATGCAATTGATATAGAAAACACTAAATGCACAAAACTAAGCAACTAATAGCTAAAGTAAGGCAAAAAATAAAAGATAATCAAAATAACATAAGATAAATTAAATACAAAATACTATCTAAACTGCAAGATAACCATGCAACTAAGAAAGCTTAAATTAAAGCTCGACACCCAAATTCCCAGGAACAACGCCAAAACTTGATCTTTTATATACAGACCAAGACTAACTCGCAAGTATATGAGCCGACTATAGAACCAACAACCTACCCTGAGGTCGAATCTCTCAAGGATTCAGGTTGCTATTGGGTTGTGGTGTACGCTAATGATCAAAATTAACTAAACTAATGAACTCCTAGATCGACTTATTGACTAGGAAAAAACCAAAGGTATTCTTTGGGGTTGGAAGGCAAAGGATTTGCTAATTCACCATTATTGGGGGCGGTAAAGTATTTCCTAAGAATGTCAACCAAGGGTACAACTCTTAGTACAATTATTGAGGGTTTATCCCTCGGCGTCCCCCTAAGAGAGAACTAAGGGGTATTGTCACTCCCTACCTCTCAATTTCTCCCTCAAGAGAGCCGCTCACACTCTCTACTCAACAAACTAGGTACACATCTATCTTACCCCAAATTAGAAAAAACAAAATCCAATACAAACATGCTAAATCTCAAATATCATGATAAATATAGAAGTTCATAGACAAACCAAAGCAAATATTATAAATAAATGGAAATAAAATCGTTAAGGAATTCTCCCCTTTACAGAGTCGACACCACTGCTATCACTAGGTGGGTGGCCTATTATGCCTGTAATTGAGATTCCTTAATCCTTCCTTAGGAAATCCCCTAGACTCTAAATCTAGCCTAGAATTGATAGCATAAAGAAGAGAAAGAAAAGAGAATCACAACCTCTTAACCCTTTCCAAAAGTTGTTGTACAGAAATGAGAAAAATGTCTTATATATTACTAGATAAAAATGGGGGCAAAAGGGTAATTTCACCACTGAAATCGTGGATCTCGCGCTGACATTTTTTCGCCTTGGAGGTGGGCGCATTGGATTTGCAAGCGGGGACCTTGTTGTTTGGGGTATTGTGAAGGTTCGAAGGAGCCGGGTGCCTTGATGAATGATGTGGGGGCCTCGTTCATATATCTTTGGTCTAGAGGGATGAGGTGGATTCATGTAAAGAACGAGCGACCTCTCCTCAAGCATTGAATACTCCTTCAAAGCCTTATGTTAGTGCCTTAGAAATGGAGGTGGTCGCCTCTAGAGAGTTGCATTTCTGTAAATGGGCGCCTTGACTGTGAGGTGGGTATCTCTAGTACTTACTTCTCTAATTCAAATTTTGAAGGCAGTGGCCTTCAGTGTGGGGGTCAGTGCCTCCAGTGACTTGGTTTTTGTCTTCTTTGTCTGTGGTTGCTGCGTCCGAGTATAGGCGGGCGCCTCCAACTGAAATTTCTAAAACACTTCATTTTGTACTAGTTTATTCTCCTTTTTTTGTTTTCACCTTAGGGTTCCTCCTTTTTTGCTTTTCATCTTAGGGTTCCTAGAAACATGAAACAAGGAGTAACGAGCAACCAAATCAACTAAAAACATGCTTGAGAGCGAGCTGTGAGAGTTGGAATTGGTACTGTATTGATGCAGGAAGGAAGACCCGTGGCTTACTTTAGTGAGAAGGAGTGGTGCAACCCTCATTTACCCAATTTATGATAAGGAGTTGTATGCTTTGGTGAGGGCGTTCCAGAATTAGCAACATTACTTGTGACCTATAGAATTTGTGATCCACACGGATCATGAGTCCCTTAAACACTTGAAGGGACAACACAAACACAATAGGAGACACTCCAAATGGATGGACTTTGTTGAGACTTTTTCGTATGCCATCAAGTACAAACAAGATAAAGAGAATGTGGTAGTCGATGCCCTTTCTCGAAGGTATGCTTTGATCTCTACACTTAATGCCAAATTAATAGGATTTGATTGTATCCCCAAGATTCAAGTTTTGAAAGTGTGTTCCATGCGTCTGAGAAAAGAACATTCAATAAGTTTTATAGGCATGATGACTATTTATTTAGGTGGAACAAACTTTGTATGCCTAATTGATCTTTGTGTGAATTGCTTGTTCGTGACGCACATGGTAGGGGACTCTTGGGGCATTTTGGGGTTGCGAAAACTCTAGGCATCTTTCATGAACATTTGTTTTGGCTGGGCATGAAGAAAGACGTGGAAAAATAATGTTATAGATGCATCACATGTAGGCAAGCTAAGTCTAAGCTTAAGCCACATGGTTTATACACACAACTTTCCATTCCTAGTGAGCCTTGGAATGACATTTCCATGGATTTTGTGCAAGGTCTACCAAGGTGTAAGGGGGGGAAGGACTCCATCTTTGTGGTAGTATACAGGTTTCCAAAAATGGCTCACTTAACTGCTTGCAATAAAACGGATGATGCTTCAAATGTTACAAATTTATTTTTCAAAGAGATTGTTGGAATCCATGGCATGCCTAGGATATAGTCTCGGATAGAGATGCAAAATTTTTAAGCTACTTTTGGAAAACCTTATGGGGTAAACTAGGAAATAAATATTTTTCTCAACAACATGTCATCCCCAAATTGTTGGGCAAATGGAAGTAGTAAACAAGATGTTGTCTTCTTTACTTCGTGCAACCATTAGCAAAAATTTGAGAACTTGGGAGGAATGCTTGCCACATGTAGAGTTTGCTAATAGTAAGAGCATTCATTCCGCTACTCAATATTCACCGTGTGAAATTGTGTATGGATTTAACCCTTTATCTCCTCTTGATCTGATTCCTTTACCTAAAAGTGAACAAATTCATTTAGATGTCAAGAAGAAGGCAGACATGGTTAGGGCTAGCCATGAAAAGGTAAGAAAGAATATAGAGAAAAGAACGGTACAATATGTGCAACAAGCCAACAAGGGTCAACAGACAATAATGTTTGACACGGTGATTGGGCATGGCTATACCTAAGAAAAGAAAGATTCCCGAACAAACAAAGATCAAATCTTTTA
>JAOWBN010029363.1:0-10347 GCA_028565015.1 Pinguicula moranensis
TATATTGTCAATTTTTTTTAAATAAAAGAATAATGCAATAAAATTTAAATAATCTTTAATGCTCTTTGAGCGAATAAAAAAACTGTATATAAATGGTTATCATAATTCGTATTAGAACTATTAAAAAAATAGCAAAAAATACAATAAAGTAATTGCGGTAACGGTAAAATACAGTTACCATACCCTTTAACACAATACCATAATAGTACAGTTTTTCGATATTCCGGTACAGTAATGATAATGAAAAATCATTACCGTTAAAAACGGTACGGTAACGGTAATGGCCATTTATATACATTACAGTAAGCAAAGTCTTAATGATTTAATGACTAAGTCATATGATTGTTGTTATAATCAGTAAGCAAAGACTTAATGACTAAGTCAGCATTGATCCGTTAACATTCAAATATGCAGGCCGCCATACAGGTATGACTATAGAAGTATTTACTGGAGTAGTCGGCACAACTCACCCTATTCACCTTATAGTAACCAAGTCTTGTGATTGTTGCCCTCCTTCATTCTGTGACCACATTGAGTCATATTGCATTTTTGCCTTGAACAGGATTCATTGTTTGTATTAGAATATGGATCCTATTTCGCCAAATTACACGGATACAGATTCTATTGCTTCACGTTGATGGCTATGCCAAAATACTTCTACCTACCCTGTAGTATTCTGCTCCATTGTGGAAACAGATATTGTGTGGACAAACATTGTGTTCAGCATCTAAAAAACAGAAGTGATTTTGATTGACAGCTCCATTGAGGTATTATATTATGCAGCTAAGGAGTAGAATTGTTTCCTCCACCTAACCTCTCCTGAACCATATTAGAGTACCCAAATTTCCTCCGTTAGGCCATAGCAACTCCATTGTGGAAACAGGTAATCTACTCAGCATTTGAAGCAGAGTTGTTTCCTTCCCCTAACCTGTATCGTAACCAAGTAGATAGATAAAATTGGTTTCCAGATCAGAGGATGGGATACTTATACCTCCTTCCTTCTCTACTTTCCTTGCGTCAGAGTACACCAATTCTCTTCTGCTAAGCCATGTCAGTGTATGCCAAATCATTAGGCCTGATCCTTCAACTTCAACTCTAGTATGTCTATCTTCTACTCACACTTCCTATCAATACCATGCAGGTTTATATAATTAATCAAAAATCATAAGGCACGAGTACCTGTATCAAGTGGCTCTTTTTCCTGATGTTAATACCCGCCAGCAACGTTCATGGGAACCATCACCAACTTTCACAATAAAATGCAAACAATATATGGGATATTAGCAGCTTCATATTGTGTCTCAGATCTCCACAAGCAAAACCAGACTGCAACATGATCTGTGTGACTGAAGTGTTCATTTTTACCACCTCAAACTAATCATTTCTTCTTTGAAAACATGCATGAATCCTTACTTGTACTACTATTTCCAGTCATGTAATAAATGTGATACAGCTTAATGGATTTAGCAGCCAACCATTCATGCTATAATAAAATAATCCCGGAGATCTTTTGGCTCTGATCCATAACAAGGATGAGTTTTGTTTTGGCTTTCCCAAAAAAAAAGGATGTGTTTTTTATAATAGATAGTAGCCTTATTGCTGCCATATCAATTCCTTGGAAGAAATGCAGATTTCTATATTTCCAAATGAACTATATCAGAGCTAACCAAATTTGTTTTCCAAGCCTCTTTATTAATTGTATCTGGTTTGATCTCCATAAATATATGCAATGCTGGTACTTCATTAGTGTTAAGTAGATCTAGGTTGTCCGGGGACAACCAAGCTATCATTAGCTGCCAGACCTGCATGACAATTATACAGTTAGAGAATAAATGTGGGATGGTTTCATTTTCTGTTCTGCAGAGAGGGCAGCTTATATCCAGTCCTTGTTGTATGATATTTCGATGTTGAAGGTTGTCTTTGGTTGGTATTGCATTTTGCATAAGCTTCCAAGAAAAGATTAAGACTTTCAATGGGGTAAAACAGTTCTAGATATTTAGTAAATGATGCTTTTCTTGTTCAGAATAAGGTTGTGGGAGAGCTGTAGTAATTATCTTATATGCACCGCTAACTGTGTACCTGCCATCTGTTGTGCCCTCAAAGAAATACATGTCATTGGTCTGACTATCTAGTTTGATGTTGTGCAGGGAGGATAGCAGTGTATTTAGTTCCATCATCAGAGTCCCTCGGTTGCATTCTCCAGGACCACATCCAGTTACAATTCTCCTCACTCCAGTGCCCTGCATAAAAAAAACATATATATGTTTGTTAGTGGCCATTCTATAAAGTCTAGGAAAAAACTTTCAGCCAGCACAGAATTGTTTAGCCCTTTATCAATCTAGAACTTTAATCCTTCTCCAGAGCCTAGTTTGATCTTAATATTCTGCATAAACCAGTTGAATGATAAGGTCTCTTAAAGATCTTTCCACCAGCAAGAAGCATATCTTACTTCTCTGAATCTAGTAGTTGTAGCTGAAGGTTTGATGAGTTTATTTAGTGTCCCAGCAGACAAGATACCCCTTCTTCCATATTTAGATCTTAATATATGCATAGCTAGGCTTTTCTCATTTGCCAGAATTGTAGAGCCCCATTTCCCCAACATGGCTTCATTAAATGCACTCAAGTTTCGGACCCCTAAACCACCTTCTGAATGAGGAGTAGTTACTTTATTCCAATATACCCAGTCCATCCTTTTGTGATCCTTATTGCTGCCCCACAGAAAGTTCCTTTGGCACTGTGTCAATTTTTTCAGGACTGAGGATGGTGCCTTGAAGAAACCAAAATAATGAGCCGGTAGAGCTGAAAGGACTGAGTTCATGACTGTCAATTTACCTCCCATTGAGAGAAATTTATGATTCCAAAGGCTGAGGGACGTGATAAACTTTTTCAAAACAGGGGACCAGGTTTTTTGATTTTTTGAAGAAGCTCCCACAGGAAGTCCCAAGTAAGTCATAGGGAGTGAGCTAGTTATACAACCAAGGTATGCAACCATGTCTTCTATAGTTTCTTGCGTCAGATTGATACCTACCAAACTGTTTTCCTGAAGTTAATTCTGAGACCAGATGCTAGCTCAAAGTTTAGTAAAATGGCCTTAAGAGACTGTACTGAAGACCACGATCCCCGCCCAAAGCAAAGGGTGTCATCCGCAAACTGTAAGTGTGAAATCTTAATCTTGTCCACACCAATTTCAACTCCCTGAAATCTTCCAAGTTCTGTGGCCTTTCGTACATGATGGGGAGACCTTCTGCTGCTATAAGATAAAGGAATGGTGATAGCGGATCGCTTTGTCATAGTCCTCTCATAGGATATAACTCCTTGGTGAGACTCCCATTTATAAGGACTGAAGTAGAGCTTTTTCAAGTAATTCTTTTATCCACCATATCCAGCTTTGTGAGAAGGCCATATGAAGCATTACATCCAGAAGATATTGCCAATTTACAGTATCAAAAGCTTTTTCAAAATCAGCTTTGAAGAGAAAAGCCTTTCTGTGCAGCTTCTTTAATTCATCCATAGCCTCATTAGTAATCAATACACCATCAAGGAGTTTTGTCCCTTTCATAAAGGCCATTTGAGTTGGACGGATTAATTCCTCCATCACATAAGAAATTTCGCAAGCTAGAAACTTAGTAATTATCTTAGGCATAACCCCAATTAAAGTGATTGGCCTATAATTGTCTGGTGTCAAGGGAGAGTCTGTTTTGGCTATGAGGGAGATATGGGCAGCAACATTACTACCTTTTGATAACTTACAATTCCTGTAGAATTCCAGAAGCAGCTGATATATGTCTGATTGGAGCAATGCAGAGAAATGCTTGATAAATCTGAAATTCAGCCCATCAGGGCCCTGACTTTTGATGCTGTCACATGCATTAATAGTCTCCATGATTTCCTGCTCAGCAAAGGGTCTGATCAAGAATTCCTTAGCAGATCTTGAGAGTCTAATGAAGGTTATATTAAGGACCTGAGGTCTGTTCCAGCTAGTCTCTGAATACCTTTGTTTGAACTGTAATCTGAAACAATATTTTGTTTAAATCTGGTTCATCCAGCCAGGTGCCACTTTCCTGCACCCCAATAATAATGCTCTTCCTTCTGTTTCTATTAAGCCATCTATGGAAATAAGCTGTGTTAGCATCCACTAGCTTGAGCCAGTTTATCTTTGATTTCTAATATAATATGTTGTCCAGTTGCTTTGTGATGTTCTCCAATTCATATCTGAGACTTACCTGAGCATTCTAATCAGTATCATTGAAGAGCAATATGGGATTTTGTTCAGCTTCCAGTTCTTTAGATGCAAGAAGGGACATGAGCCTTTTTCTTTCAGCCATCATATTCCTTCGTGCTTGTTGATTCCAATTTCTAATGGCCTGCTTTAATATTTTGATTTTGGTTTTGATCTTGAAGATGGCATAGCCCATAACATCTGAAGAGTTCCATACCTGTTCCACCATAGAATTATAATGTGGATCATCCAACCAACGGTACTTATTCACTAAGAACCAGTCCAACCGGCTCATAGCCTTTAGTGACTTAAGGTACCGTGTAAATTTCCTTCTTCCCATCTTTAAGTCATGCAGTTTCATTTCCATTGTAAAGGCTCTGAATAATGAGATTTCTTGAGAGTTTGAGTTGAGTGCAACTCCTCTTCTTTCATCCTCTTGTAATATAGCATTGAAGTCACCCATTAAACACCATTTTTCCTTCAGCTTGTTGTCATAGATTCTCAATATTTAATCCCACTGAGCCTGTTTTGAAGGAAGATCTCTCGGGCCATAGATGTTCAGTATATTTGACATAATGATATCATTCTTTGAGATGCCGGTTACTCCCAATATGTTTGCTCTATATAGGGCCTTTATTTTAGTGAATTTAGTACTATTACAGATGCAGAGTAATCCTCCAGTTTGTCCATTTGCTCCCTGATAGATCCAATCAAGTTCTCTGCCAGGCCACAAATGTTCACAGAGCCTTTTGTCTATGGTTTACATCTTTGTTTCTTGAAGGCTTATAAAGTCAGGTTTCTGTTCCATAATAAGGCTTATAAAGTCAGGTTTCTGTTCCATAATAAGGCTACACAAGTCTCTTATATTGTAGGTTATAACCTTCATTTAGTAAAGTCTTTCCTCTCTGTTTGATCCATCTCTGTTGTACACACTGTCTGAGCCTTGATCTATTGCCTTGTATCTCCATCAACATTTGACATGTTTCCTCCGATGTGCTTCCATAGGATAATCAAACTTCCTGACCAATAGCCATAATTGCATTAGCCTCTGCCATGATTTTATCTGGAGATAGTTCTATTTGAACTTCCTCCAGGGACTCTACTCCCATTACCCTAACAGTTCAAACAATATACACGAAAAGCATAATACTTAGAAAATATTTGGCCCCAATTGATGAGCATTAAAACTGGGACATGTACAATTGATCATCAAAACAAGTAATCAACTATCCATATTCAGCTTCAAAAATAAGGAAATATGCACCATTAGAAACTCATAAAAATTATCGCAGTTATGAATAGGAGGGAGAGGATAAGTTCAGTGTTATGCAATTGAATTAGGAAAATGCGCGAGCAACACAACAAATAAAATTCCATTTGAGAGTTTCATTAATAATTTTCTTGCGCTCGTACTTCCAAGAAACTCAAAAAAATGGATCTGAATCCATTTAAACAACATTGAATACACTATCTTACTAAACTTACTACATACATTTGCTCAATCCTCTCAATTACGTCGCTCAAACGATTCGACCCTACTTGTGCTTGTGCATCCATGCATTCTCCAATACTTGCTTTGAAGACGGAGGCACCGCAGATGGAGACAAAGACGGAGGCGGTGGGATGGTTTGACGTTAGGCTTCCTCAACTGTTCCTGAAACTAATGGACCAGGACCACCAGGCTCACTTAAATTGGCTTTTTGAGAAGATTTTTCCAAGAAACAATTGTCGTTTCCCCAGGCCTAAGGTCCACCCCAAACCAGACTCGATCGCCGGCCGATTCACATACTGACGCGGGTTTTGACCGGCTACCCGAATCTTGCCCTCCACTTCAACTTCCTCTTCATCCTCAATTCTTGAACTTATACAGTTATAAATTTATACGAACTCAGTTTCTCCAATGTCGGGTTGTGCGCATGTCGCCGGAATGGAGCTTTGGTGATGATGGAATCAGACTTCCCACTGTGAAGATTTTCGTCGCTGAGGAAGAATCACGTTCTAACAAGGAGGTGAAATCTCGATTTGGGAATTATCGGTTGATTAGGGAAATGATGTAGGTTTTCGTTTTTATATTTGGTAGTCTGGTAATAATTGAATGTTGTATGGGCAAAAGGGTAAATTGACAATGCGGTTAAAAGCGAGATAAAATAAACCCTACATAAATTCCGGATAAAAATGCGTGGGCAGTCCATATTTCATCCATGCCCGAGCAGTTATCCAAGGGGCATGGGATAACGACTATTGGATACCAAACAACGGACAAAGTGGGATAACAGTCCGTTAACCCACTTTATCTGCCTACAAATAGGGTACCAAACGGACCCATACTCGTTGGCTTCATACAAATATGAGTACTTTTCTTTACGGAGACAATCACTACGGGTGTAGAAGTCTTTTACAATCTCTGTGGTACTTAGTATGCCATCGATCCAAATGGGATTTTGTGCACAATCGCCTGGTTTCAGGTCAGGAGTTGCTTCCATTTTGCCGGGGGACCGAGAACGACAATGTTTGTGAGATAGAGATGCTTCTACTTCACCGTGGGGGTGCGAAATGGCTACGAGGGGAGGAAAATTTGCTTGCATGACATCAGGGGACCGCGAACGATAATGTTTTTGAGATATAGTCACTTCCACTTTGCTGGGGGACCGAGAACGGCCAATGGACAGTGAGGAGAAGCCACACTGTCATGACTAAGATTGTGTAAAAGAAGATGAAAAAGGAGCGAAACACTAGGGATTGCAATTTATAGGGGTGCATGAGGGTTAATTTGGTAATTCAACATAGAAATTAATGATGTGGCGTAGTTATCGGTATATTATGCTGTGTTACCAAACAAACACAAATTTTACCAGTTATCTGATTCACCATCAAAAGGTGTATACCAAATGGGGGTGCATTTTCTAATTCTTCACGAACACCAGAGTTATCAAAAAGGCGTAATAACTATTATCCCGCTGCCAAACCCATTGTAGGAGCAATTATTATAGTCTTTCAAGAAGAAACTAGTTTAACAAGCTGTGTAGATACTATTAGTGAAAAATAGTTTAAGTATATCACTATTTAACTTTGTTGCCATTGTTTTAGGCTCCAAAATTTAATTAGAAGGTTTAAAAATACCATAATTGAAAAATAACTAGTTTGTTAAATGAAATATACGTAGAATAGCATACACGTTTAGGTATTAGTGTTCCAATTCGTAGTAGTGGTAGTGTTTCTATTGGACCAATACTAGGTAGAATGAGGAATTTAATGAAACAACTATCCTAACGACATGGGTCTTCATCAAGCTTCACGATCTAACCACTACTTTTGAGATTACTCAGACAAGTGAAGATGATGAATCATTCGACTAGAATTTCTATTTTCTTGGTTGGTGGAGGAGTAAAACATGGGATTTCCCGGTGCTATCGGCTATTGAAAGAGAGGTTGTAGCATGTCCGGCTTCAACAGTTGCTGTACAGATGATATTTAGCAAAGGAGGGTATATTCTAAACGATCGTCGTGCATCCTTACATCCGATCAACTTGGAATATCAAACGTGCTTGAATGATTGGATAGCTGCAGAAAATAGAGCACAAGAACATCAACAAAACGAAGAAGAAGACTCATTCGACACATCAGAAACCGACACGACAAACACTACAAGTCCAACTAACTTGGATTGATCCACCAGGTAAGTAATTAATGAACCAGAGGTTGAATCGTGCCAAAATCGAGCTGGGAACTGGACCGACGGTTGAATCGAGAACCTGACCAGACCGCCAATTGAACTGGGTGGTCCGATCCCAGTCTAGGAATTTTCTGGATCGGGAACTGACGGTCCTGGACGGTCTGATCTGGTACAACCAGACCGCCTAGGTCTACCCTCAACCCCGTGTTTGACTTTTTATTTTTTCGCTTCTTCACCGCTAAATCATCAAAAAGCCAAATATTGCAAATATCTAAAAAAATGTTTCCGCATAAAAGTTAAAAAAACATTTCAAAAGAATTTGCAAACACCCAATAAATATTGTGACATTTCCAGAAAATTAAGGGACAATGGCAGCCATGTTTCACGTAAAAGTTAAAACATTAAGAAATGATGAATAATTTAATATAAGTATTAAAATATTCCATATACAACTTAAGTTTCACTTTCAAAATATAAGGATTTGAAATATCAGTTTTCTCCATCAATAACATAATCAGTTTTGTCCTTTTTTTTAACCCGTTTTAACTTCAATAACAAGTTATTTTATTTTAAATAATAAATAGATTAAATTAAAAATAAAGATTAAAACATTTTTGAGCAAAACCCTTCTTCTCCGCCTGACACTCACTGCCTCCGTCAACCAGTCGGCATGACTGGTTAGATTACTACTAAATCATTATTGTGGAGTCAAAGATAAAAGACAAAAAGGCAAAACAAGGAGCGGGAAGCCCAACAACTATGCTTCTAGCGCTAGGTTGGATTTGTGCATATCCACTAGTAGATTATAGGGAGGGCCTTGGGCCCGATAATTTTTTGTATGTGGTTTGGCATCCAGCATAATGATAGTGATATGAACATTGCCAATAAATGTGACAAAATCAATTACCAACTATTGGTGGTTCCTTACCCAATATCGTAAAAACTAGTTTATTTGAACACTTGAAGAGGTGGGAACCAAGGTTCCATTTTCTAAAAGGACGCCAACAAATGAAACCTTGAAGAAAACATGTCTCAACCAAGAACAAAGGATAAGACCGTGAATAAGACGCCACTAAACTTCAAGTGAAGAATAGATAAGTCAAAGAGACTCTATAAAAGAAAAGAAGGACACGCCTCACAAGCTTATTCAAATATCAAAAGCTAATTTAGAATTAGCTCGAGAGGGGCCTATTTATAGGATACAATACTTGTCGAGACACAGTTTGAAATGAAAGGTCAGGTAGGAATGGATTCATTGTTTTGAAGAGGTGAAGCCAATCCAAAAGGGTGTGTCCATTGTGAAGAGGTGTGTTGGTTAGAATCGTTGTCTCGGTTCAAAGGGGGGCATCCTCTCAAAGAGTTGAGACGTTTTGAAGTGACGTGTCCTCTCGAACTCATGCCTAGCCCGTGCCCTTCATGTCTTCATACATGCAATGAAGTAGACATGCGGCTTGTTGGTCTTAAAGTGTCCGTCCCTTGAGCCATCCGACTCGGTCAACCGCCCCTTGATGAATCCCACAAGCCCAACCTTAAACTTCTTAGCTCGACCTCTAGTGATCAGTCCATTTGACCAAGCTAGTGGATCCTTCCTTAGCCCAAATCCATTTGGTGTCGCTTGTTATATATCATTTTCTCCTTTTTGAAAATGATTTGTACTCAAATCGGATTCTACATCAAACGGAGAGATTAGAGATATTAAAACTAGCACTTACATTGTACTCACCAGGAAGGTGTAATTTGTAGGCATTATCATTAATGCACTCTAGAAATTGGAAAGACCCATCCCCCTTGGTAGCAACTTGGATGGATTCTTCTTGGGGAACCTAATGATGCAACCCAAGTTGCACCCAAGCCCAAACAAGAGGTCCACAATGCCAAGGAAGGAGAGGATGAGCCCATGATGTCCAGTGAAGGTGGAAATGAATTTGAGAAGACCATAAAGCGTGCCAAACAACATGATCCAATAATTATGTCTGATGGGCCTAGAACAAGGATGAGGCCTAAGAAATTCAAGGAGTGTATGAATGGAAATCTCAAGGAAATGTGGGCTAAAAATATGACATTTGGAATTTTTGAAAAGCACGGCCCAAAATTGTAAAATGGGCCCCCACGGCCCAATAAGGAAGACCCGGCCCATTAAGGTTCAATGTCTAGCCCAAGAGATGAAGTCCATGGCCCAAACCATCATGGAGAAAGACATAAAAACGTGGAGGAAAGAGAAGGAGGAAAGAGAAAATTGGAAAAAATGAAAGTTCTTACAATTTAGAGATTTTGTCTCCTTACCTAAGAAAAGATGTTCCCTTGACAACCAACACTCCTTTGTCCATTCAAGAAGCTTCCTTAGAAGACCAAGACTCCTAAGAAAGCTACAAGACACATTTTTAAGTAGAAGGAAATTACCTTGTTGGTAAATAAAGAAAGATTCCTAGATTAGTTAATTCTTTCCTAGATAAAT
>JAOWBN010029374.1:0-10347 GCA_028565015.1 Pinguicula moranensis
TTAAGACTAGGGACTAATTTAGAGTTTGATAAAATTATGGAGTTTCACAATTTGAGTCATTAACCCAAATGATCCATTATATACATATAAAAAACCCAAAGAACAAGATAATTTTAGTCATCCCGTATACATAAAACTAACAAGAGCACAATGTTCTAGGTCACACTATACTAACAGTAACGAGCGGGGCAGGCTGGCCACTAATGACATAAATCAATAAATTATTCAAATCAATTAAATGTTTATAATTATTCACTTACATAGAATTACGCAACTTAACAAACTTTTTTTTTTCATTTGTAAAATTAAATAAGCTCTTTATTTTACTGATTTTTAAACAATTCATTGAAGTTTTGAAACAATTATACAACTACAGTAATCCGTGTTGGTTGTCCCAGTGATAGAGTGCTGAGAACTTCAGGCTATGCCTAGAGGTCTCGGGATCGAGACTCACTCACGTAAACAACGTGCACGGGCCACGCTTTCGGGTCGTAAACGGGACCTGCAGCTTAATCGGTGTACGCATCCAGAGCATCGTATAGTACACCCCGTGGACTAATCGAGTTTGGGGTTCATCGTTCGGATACCACGGTAAACAAAAATAAATAAATTATACAACTCAGTATACATATATAGACATCTATTATATAAACAAGCAGTTGTCCACGTCACAAACCGCGTGGTGACGTGGACAACTGCTATTGGTCCACGTGGAATTTAAATTTTTTTTTTACCATTTTTTTTTAAAATTTTGTTGGTGAAAATTCCGTGGACAACTCTGATTGGTCCACGTCACATTTTTTTTTTTACCATTTTTTTTAAATAATTTTGTTGGTACAAATTCTAGGGTTCTTTGACCACAAATGAGCTTCCCGCATGGCCATTTTGCATGTGCTGGTGTATTTTTTGACCACAGATGAGCTTCCCATGATTAATACTTCCCGCATGGCCATTTTGCATGTGCTGGTGTATTTTTTGTTCTCCGTGCCATGAGGGCACGGGCAATTACTAGTTCGACATAGACGAGGAATTTTTTCTGCTGAAGGAAGATTGCACATTCTCTTGTCACAACAGTGATTTGATTGCGACCTGTGACCGTTAGGAACTGGAAGTTTGCATTCCAATAGAGTCGACGGAAGGCACGTTCGCAGCTTGGAAGGGAAGTTTTTTCCACACTTATCGTTTCCATGGTCTCTGCAACACAAACGACTCTTCATATAATTCCACACGAATACATTCATCAATCGGGGTTGTTTGGAATTTGGATTTGAAGTCGAGCTCATCACCCTCAAAGGTAATACAATCAATGCACATCACCTTTTTCCTGAAAAAAATATATTTTAAAACTTGTTTTATTTTAAATTATTTTAGAGTCAAAATAAAATAAGTTTTATGGGTTTCCCTTAATTGTACTGATCAAGGATATGGACTTGTGAGATTGAATTGAATTGGGTCAAATCTAATACCACTTATCAATGGCCAGAAAGTTAAGTGGTCGAGGGTTTGCCTATTAATAGTCGGGTTAAATATATACCTCTAAGCTCACATGATTGTCGAATCTAAGAAATCTTTTAGCTGGTTTCATTCGGTAGAGGAAAATTCGTACGATTGTGAGAGACAACCATGTGAGATAATTCTTGTTTACTTATTATTATTTATGTTTGAAAATCCTCTCCAATAAGCATAATCGAATGAATTAAAATCTTATATATCTTGTAATCTCGTCATTCCTCCTTTTCAATTCTTTTATTACAATTAGGATTCTAAATTCGAATTCTTCCTTTCTAAGATTCTATTCTAAATTAGAACTAATCTTTTAGTTCAATTAGGATTTGAAATTAGAATTAAACAATTAATTGCGTTTTTTTTGCTTTTCGTGTGAATTGATTCGAAAGGCTACAATTCTTTGGTTTTTTTTTTTGCAAATTGATTAGAAAAAAATCGTTGGATTCTTATCAATATAAGATATAATGGTATTTTTTTTTTGATAAGCCAAATTTTTCATTAATAATAATAATATTTACAGAAAATGTTCCAAAAACGAAGAGCACAAATCGCTCTTCAATACGACATCCACGCACTCAAGATAAAAAGATACATCAGTGATCTCTATACTTCACAGCTGAGCAGGTAGCCCATATCTACTATTTTATTGCGTGCCAAGGGTCATAGCTGTCAACTTATCATCCCCAAGATGGTACACAGCTCACCAATGACTTAAGGTATGAGCAGCAGGAGTCTTCACTGTCAGCTTATCAAATCCTCAACCTTATCTATTATTTTATTGTTCGCCAAGGGTCATAGTTGTGTTCATCCTAAGGACTGTACACTACTCGCCTATAACTTTTAGAATACGGTTAAGGTTTGGTACACAGCTCTGCCAACATTCCTGAAAGCGACCAGAGATTGAGATTGATGTATCGTTTCCAAGTGAGTTTACCTTTACCACAATGAGTATCTGTGTTCAGTCTCGGCATCTGTTGGATAGTCCTATAGATTTCGTTACTACCTGGGATATGCACCCCTGACTACCCGTTCACATAGTAATTTTGTTGATTTCCTCATGAAGTGAAGTAATCTGTTGATGATTATATGCCTGGAGAAAGCTATTTTGACTCCAAACACAATCTTGCATGCCGGAATGCATATTACCTTGCACTGTTACTTCTTTCTTTATGAGAGGAACTCCCATAGAGCACTTCCAGAATCATCAATGTCTTGATCACACCAAAGGCTCCTGCCCTGTCGCGACAGAGGCGAAATCTCCCACTCCTATGCCATCCACAACAAACGTACTGCAGGTGTAACCGTGTAGAGAAAGAACATTCAGGGGTTCTTGGATTGTCTCTGTTTGTTTCTGCTGAAATAAGTGGCGGATCATTTGGCAGATAAATGGTGCCAAGACCCTTTGAGGCAATCTGTGAAGTACACAGACGTCATAAGATCCCAATTTCTCAAAAACTATGATGAAGGTTTTCAATTTTTTGTGAAAATGAGCAATTTTGACTATTTATCATTACAAATTATTTTTTTCCAAATATGTGCATCGTGAATTTAATTTTTACCTAATAATTTAAATAAACTTTTCATTAATCATCATCCAAAATATTTTGCAAATTTTACCAAAATTTGAAAATTGAATTAATTTTCTCAAAATCTGTGATGGGTTAATCTTCAATCTTTTTGCAAAAATTAGCAATTTTAACTATTTATCAAAACTAAATTTTTTTCTCTAAAATATATGGATTAAGAATATTAGATATGCCCGATCAGCCGTTTTATGACAGGACTTGCCCAGTCAGCCGTTTGCCCGATCTACCCGGAGTGTCGTACGGGTGGGTCCGTGTGGACTAGTCGGCAAATAGCCGGATACCACATGTTACCCAAAAGAATATAAAACTTTTAAACAACTGCTTCTTTCATTTATTTCATTTTTTTTGTTAAGATTTGATGTCATAATTTGTTATTTCCATAAAATTTATTGTACTTTATTTTTTAATTTGCACATTAGTACTGTGTATGTGTATCATGCCTAGTAGTATGGTATTCCATTCCCTTCGTTTTCCATTACATTCTTACATTTCCCCGAGGCTTATTGCCAACAAAACCCTAAATCAATTTTTGTGAGACTAGGTTGCAGCTCAAGATCGAGAGCCGGAGTAGAAAGTATTGAAAGGATCTGAATGCTGAGATTTCCATTTCGTGCTTCTCTGGAGTCATTTTGAATCCCGCTGATGGTGAGTTCAGCAGCCAACGATTTCTGATGGACAACATGAATTTCTTGCTCTCTGTTCTATGTAGATACTTGCCCGTGCGAAAAGTTCAATTCTTTGTTCATTTTGTTACCACGAGAGCTAAAGTCTGGCAGATGATGGCTTCTTATACCTCTGTGGGTTTCTTAGTTTCTGTCTAATAAATATTAGATAGATGATGGCTTCTTATACCTTTGTTCCATCCTAGAACTCTGGAAGTGAATTACGGAGAAAGTACTCTAGTTGATCCGTGTCTGTTGTTCGATGATACTCAATGTTGTCTTGTTGTTGGAAGATAAAGGATGTTCTATGTATTTTTTTCTATCATCTGTCATTCATGTGCAGTAGTTTTAAATGAAGAGTTTCGCAATTGCCAACCTGATGAGCAATTTAAACCTGAAATGTGAAAAACAGGCCTCACCCTTAATAACTGGAATTGCTATTGCCACGGCGGCACTAGCTGGTAGATACAGCATTCAGGCCTGGCAGGCATTCAAAGCGAGACCTCCAACTGCCAGAATGCGTAAATTTTATGAAGGAGGTTTCCAGCCAAAAATGACACGAAGAGAAGCAGCTCTTATTCTTGGAGTCAGGTAAGTTGGAACTACTTCATTATCTTCTCCTTTGGTCATGCATTCATTTTAATCTTCTTTCCTCTTGTTTCAGTTCCTTGATCTTTTGAAATCCTCCTTTAGTAGGTTGGATTTAGGCTTTATCCCACCATGTTTACTGCAAGTGTGCTAAATGTTTGGTTCATGAAAGCATCTCTAATTTGAGTTTCCAATTAAGATACCAAAGCCTGAGTGAACTGGTCGGTCGTCTAACCCGAATTCGTCCACGGCGAAAAAGGAACCTCTAGTTTTCATGATTGTGCAGTTTTTCTTTGATATATTCTTTTAATCAAATTAGCATTCATTTTATGGTTGAACTGGTTGAGAATTGTCTTCCAGTAACTAGAATTTTCGCTCTTCAAACTAAGCCAACTAACAGTTACCAAGTATTTGAGTTATCCCTAAGATCCTCGATGAACTTCAGGTTTTTTCTTTTCGTCATCCGGTTCATGCTGCAAGTGAATTCTATCATAGATTTACTGCTAATTTTATTTTATGTCATGCTTATTAGACCTCGCTCTCCAGTTATTTTTTAATGATTTACTAGATGAGAAATATGCTGTCGATAACTAAACATTAAATTGATTCTATTCTCGACTTCCGTCACGTCAACTCCATTTGGCATTAGCTCCTGATAACTATTTTTAAGGGTTTAGAAAGACCTTGCTTACGTGCTGGATTTATTGGGTATGTTAGGTTTGTTTATACTGTTCATGTACTCCCATGGTCATAATTAAAGTTGTTATCAGGTTTATTGTTTTTTCATTTGCATATAACAAACACCCTATTTCTAGTTACCAATAATTTTGTTTTATCAGGGAAAGCACTCCTCAGGATAAGATCAGAGAAGCACACAGGCGGGTGATGACAGCCAACCATCCCGATGCAGGCGGCAGCCATTACCTTGCTTCTAAAATCAATGAAGCTAAGGATGTGTTGCTTGGAAAGTCCAAGAGCAGTGACTCTGCATTTTAATTAATCTTCCCCACAGAGACTAAACAGAGTTTCGGAAGCTGATATTCAGCAATGATACCTCTGGCTCTGGTCCTCTGGATCGGATCGGATCAACATAACTGGTTCTAATTTTGTGGGATTTTTTTTCTTTCTTTTTGAAGCTAATAAGGCCTTTGTTTCATTAGTCCCTAACTTTCGTGAATGTACATTTTTTTTTTCTGTCTCTTGTTCTCATATATCATTGTTGCGGAGTTGTATTTATATCCTGGATAAAAAGGAATCTTCCTTATGGTAGAGCAGACTCAATTTCATAGTCATTCTTCATATATTTTCAGAAGTATATATATCTCTCGGGCCAATTTGGTAGCATTATTGGAGATTTATTAATGCTGGATTACTTGAGTTATATGCATACTCATGCTGTTTGGTAGTTATTGTTTTTTGTCCCCCGAAAATCCCGCGACCCGGTATTGTAGACGAATTGTGGCAACTTTTTAAGCCAATCGAAAATAAGTGATTGAATTCGCACGGCATAATCCTTCCATACATTCGACATTATTACCTCTCGATTTTGTCAGTTATTTACATGTTCTGTCATTATATAAATAGCCTGATAAATTGCGACACCTCCATTATTTCTCGCTTTCTCCCTCCCGAAACTCTAACTGATCCTCCCTTCCTGCACGACGACAGTTTTCTTCCACCGACGAAAGCCAGCAAGTAGACGGCCATATCTGTTGAAGGTAAATCCATTTAACCATTAATTTACCTTTGGAATGACACATTTTTGGCCCCATAATCTAGGGTTTCGCAGGTCATACCACGAACTACGAACTTGTAACAATCCACACAATCGGCTCTCATGTGTAAAGTATTTCTCGTGTGAATCTTTCCTTTCTGAAAATTTATAATATTATGTCTACTCGAGATTTAGTATTAATTTCGTGTGTTAGGGCTATTTTTAGACAGTTTGAGGTTCATGTTTATTCACTCTAGATTTGTGTGCCTGTGCGTGTTTATTCACTCTAAATTTAGTTTGATGCTCATGTTCATTCACTCTAGATTCGGGCTTGTGCGTGCGGGTTCATCAATAGATTCGTGTACCTGTTCATTGCTTATAACATGACTCGTACGCAATTCACTTTCAATATGTTGAGGGTAACTCTGTTGTTACTTATTGGTACCTTGTTGCAACGAGTGCAACAAGAATCTGAGAGGTTGGTGCATAAACGTAAGCGCAACCCTACGTCTAAATACTTGATTTTAGACAATATATATGAACAGATGACATTTTTGACAATGTTCACAAATGGGAACAACATAGACTGTTTCCTTAACCTATGGATGCATAAGTTTGTATTTACAGAACTTTGTTGGGTATTACGAGATGAAAGCGGCCTGCAAGATGCCCTTACGTGTCTGTTAAAGAAAAAACAACAATTTTCCATCGTACAATAGTGCACAATTAGAAAAATAGAACCCCACAAACAGATTTTCAGCGTAGTGGACAGAAAATAAGCGCTGTATTTCATGAGGTACTAAACACGATTATCCGGCTCAAGGATAGGTTCACCACTACACCCACCCCTATTGACGAAGATTGCATTGAGGGACAATGGAACTTCTTCGAGGTTATGTTTCATACAGATGTATTCTTTAACAGTGCCATGTATAGTTTTATATGTAACATACATTTCATTGTGATTTTTAGGGATGTCTGGGCGCCCTGGATGGCACTTACATTCTAGTCCACACACCGACAGAAGACTAGCCTCGTTACAGAACAAGGAAAGACACTCTGGAAACAAATGTATTAGGTGTGACACGTTTGTCTACATCCTTGCCGGTTGGGAAGGTTTGGCTGCGGACGCAAGAGTCTTACGTGATGCATTCAGCCGCCCTACAGGACTCAAGGTTCCAAAGGATACACTGTAATACACTATTTTAGTATATTCATGCTTCCTATGGGGTTACCAACGAAAATCTGAATGTTATCTCCCATTGACCGGGTCATACTACTTGTGCGAACAACAGTTATATGAATTGTGAAGGCTTTCTCACACCGTATAGATCAACTTGGTACCATTTAAAAGAGTGGGGGCCTGGAAATAGGGGACCACATAACCCACACGAGATATTTAATATGAAGCATGCATCGTCTAGGAACATTATTGAGCGATCATTTAGTATCCTTAAAAAAAGATTCGTTGTGTTGCGCAGTCCTACCTTCTTTCCATTGAAGACGCAAAATTGAATAATACTAGTATGCTTCCTGCTGTATAACTTCATTATGAATACCACTCCAAATGACCCCCTGTTGTTAGGTTTTCCCACAATGGACGAATCATCGCCAATGCCTATCGACGAGATTGAAGAGTTCATCCAGTTGCATCAATCATCTCCACAGTGGACTGATAAACGTGATGCCATGGCCATAGACATGTGACAATACTACATTCAATCTCAGGCCACAAATTTAGTGTCTCTTGAGACTCTTGAAAAACTGCATATGCATTGTATTTATGTACTGTAGGTTTGGTTGACAGCTCATTCCTGAATTTGTTTTAGTTGCTACACTTGATTGTCATAATGTTTTTGGAATAATGACTTGGTTGTCATAATTGATTGCTACGTTGCATGACTAGCTTTCTAACTCGGTGCTCTTACGTTATGTGTAGTACTTTTTACTTTTTTTTACAGGATGCGTAGTATGGACCAAAGCAGCCAGTCTCAGTATTCTCAGCATGAGGACTATGAGGTGCGTAGTGACCCACCGAGTACATGATGCCACGCAAAAGCTAAGAAGATATTGAAGAGTATGCGACCATCTAAACAATCGTCATATGAAAGAGGTCGCCAAACATCACCATACAAGAAGCTATACTTCACCTTGGACGAAGAAAAGACCATGATACAAGCTTACAAGGAGTTGATGTTGGAGGGGTACAGGGCCGACTCGGGGTGGAAGAGGGAATTCCACCTGAAGTGTGCAGAGAGAACTTGTGGAGGAATCAGTGGAGAATAAGCTACACGTGTGGAGGAATCAGTGGAGTATCCTGAGTGACTTCATGTCCTACAGTGATACATCTATTGACCCCGAAACACACATTCCTGTGGTTGGCAACGATGACCTATGGGCAGATCTATTGAAGGTGCATGTGCTTTTAAATACACACCTATTGCACCACAACTACACTCTTTTAACACTGTTGTGATCTTACACGTGCATGCTAAGTCAAAGTTTGCATTGCTGAAGGGAAAGAACTTTCCACTGTTTGAAGATTGGTGCGAGCTATTTGGGAAGTATCGGGCACAAGGAAACATGTGTGAAGACTACTTGTGGCTGCATCGGAGATGGAGCGCACCACAGACTACTCATCTCGTATGGTGAGAATGATTTTGACTTGGGGGACTACGAGGTGATAGATGCAGAGCGGGGCACCGACGCTCAGTGGTGTACCCACATAGTAGAGAAAGGTTCGTTGTCTGCACTTGTCCCTATTTCCACTTGTGTTGACTCCGGCAAAAAGCATAAGGCCGCCAAAGTGACTACACAAAGTGCGGTGCTGGAGAACCACATATCCACTGTGAGTCTTCTAGTGGAGAAGACTGTGAAAATGTTCGACGGTAGTCCAATACCACAGGGAGAGATCTATGAGTCGAAGGCTACCTTCATTCTTCAAGGTTTAGAAGCGTTCACGGACATTGAGTATAACCAGAAGAGGCACGTTGTGAAGACGCTTCTCAACAATAGCTCTGAGTTCACCCTATGGAATGTGCAAGGACAAGACGACCGGGAGCAACAACTGAGAAGCATCCTTGGAAAAAAATCTGGTTGTTAGTATGTGCCTCCTCACATTGTTCATAACTTGAGGACCTTCGTGTCATTGAATGTACCAGTGGATCATCGGTGGACAGAACTTTGTTTTGAATCTTGTTTTTGTGTCGGTCTTATGTTGGACAAAGAGTTTAACATCTTTATTACCTGATTTTTTTAAGTGGGATTAGTTTTTGTTCCTTGATGATGTTGAACAAGTTTGATGCCTCGATTTTAGAGTGCAGATTGTGAGATTGTTATAGCAATCATGGTTTTGCTTTAAGATACCATCCTTAACAATCATTTTTGAGAGGATCATTTTTAAGACAAATTAATTTGAATTTACTTTTGGATGTGCTTTTAATGGCAAAACATATTAATTCAATTCCACTTTATGACTTTATAGTGCGTGTTTGAGGGCATGAGGCAGGGGATAAAGCGAAATTCCTGGAGACAAACTTAACAACGCAAACATGTATTACATTCAATAAGCTACGTAACTGTGTGTATTCACAGAAAAAATAACACACGTCCACGACAACTGCCAACAAAAGTTCACAGTACCCCAAAACAAATAGCAACCGTAAGATAACTGTCAAAGAATACACAACAGATATAAACAGGCAGGATACAAAAACGACTATTGTCCATTGCAAATGGAGTTAGAAGAGTCATCATTGACAATTCTTTTAGCTTTGTGCTAATAATGGACTAGAGTAAAATGACTCTATTAAATTTCAGTGCTTATATTTAGTGAAATTGTCGGAACTCAATACATCAAATGATGCAATGCATATTGGGTCGCAACGGAAATGACCTCTTTGTATGATTGCAAAGATAAGGCCACGTACATTTGATCCCTCGACCCCAACTTAATTGGGAATATACTGGATACATTGTGAATTGTGGATTGCGAATTTTGTTAAGTAATGTTTAATGCATATGGAAGAGGAGGCTTAGGGGGCCATGGCCCCTTAAGTTTTTAAACTTTTTTTTAAATGCAAAAATTTCAATTGAAAAGCTATATAGAACATATTGTTGGAAAAAAAAATAATACATTATTTTGACAACGCATATTATTAATAATATGTTATTGTTATGAATGAGAAATTGATAAAGGAGTTGAAGGGGAAAGATTTTCCCTTTCAAGTCCATGATCCCACTAACTTAGTGGAGAAATGGAGAGTTGAGCCATTAACCCACTAAGTTAGTG
>JAOWBN010029385.1:0-10346 GCA_028565015.1 Pinguicula moranensis
GCAAAATGGTAATTTCGCCCCATTCCTTGCGTTCCGTGCGGTTGAAATCCGTGCGCTATATCATTTTTGACCCATTTCACATACCAACATTTAGGCGTTATTGATTTCGATGATGTAATTTATTTATTTTTGTAATTTTTTTTATACAATATGAAAATGGCGACGTTTTATTTATTTATTTTGTTAGGTAAAAATGTTTTATTCATCACAGCCAAATAGCTGCCAAATTCTGTACACAATTACATCTCCTACAAAAGCAGGACCAGAGAAATCAATATTTCCTCACACATCAAATTGAACCTTTCACAGGATACATCAAAATAATATTGCACAACAATATTGAGGAGCCCTCAGCCAATCTTTTTTTTTTTTTTTTTGATAGGTAACCTCAGCCAATCAACAATGCATGTACCTCTGAGTTTCATATTTGCTGCTGTTAGCCAATACCAAACAGACAGCTTTACCTCCTCCACTTCTTGCATCATACTTGTCTCCAGATCGAAACGTATGGCATTACGGTCCTTCCATATTGACCATATCACAGCTTGCCAAATAGATTTCCAAATAACTTCCCCCTGCTTACCTTTCAGTAGACTCATGTGAATGCGGAAGTGTTCTTGCATATTTGCAGAAACTGGTCTTCCCAAATCAAACCAATCATATATTTCTTGCCATGATCTCTTGGCCAGAGCACATTCAAAACTAAATGAACAGTTGATTCTAGTTGCAGACCACATTTCACACAAAGCCATCTATCCCTTGGCACTTTCACTCCCCTTTTTAGCAGATTGTCTATTGTTTGAACCTTGTCTTGCAGTAGCTTCCATGAGAGCATCTATACTTTCCTTGGAGGTAGATTGCTCCACACCTGAGCTAGCTCATTTTTGGAGTGTGCTGAAGGTCTTGAATCTTGGAGTAACACCGAGTAGGCTGAACAAAATGAGTATTCCCCAGTTGGATATCCTAACCATTTCCATCTATCCTCTTCCTGCACCAATCTGTCCATTGTTGGTAGAGATGATAACATTTCTTCAAGTAACTTTGTTTCGTGATGCCTCAGCCCACGCCTAAAAGTTAGATTCCATCTTACTCCCACATGATCACTACACATTATCTCTGCCACCGTACATTTTTTTGTAAACTGAGTTTATATAACTGATGGTACTGCAGAGCTAGAATACCTTCTCCATTCCAACTATATTTCTAGAACATAGATCTATCTCCTTCTGTTACTGATATTTTGACACGCTTGTTGAACCAATCCTCTATAGAACTCTGCCAAATGTCTTTCCAGTATACTGATACTGCATCTGGCAAAGATACTAACTTCCAGTCACTTAGCTCATCTCTATATTTGAAGAATTTGATCGAGATAACGGCACTCCATAGATTGTCTTCTTTTTCCCTAAGTCGCCAAAGCGATCTACATAACAGGGTCTTATTCAAAAGTTTGACATCTCGAAATCCCAATGCCCCTTCGTTAGTTCTTCCACATAAATCTGCCCAGGAAATCCAGTGAATAGGGTGGGTAGAGGTTGAGTTCTGCTTCCAAAAAAACTTGCTCATCAAGGACTGCACTGACTTGTATACATGTTCTGGGGTTTGAATAAAGAGAAGTAGTATATTGATAGGCTTGTCAAAACAGATTTTATCAATGTAACTTTCCCTGCCAGAGAAAGGAATTTATTATTCCAATACTGAATTCTATTCTTGATCTTCTCCAACATCTTATCCCACATCTTTATGCGCCGCGGGTTATCTCCAACTGGTAATCCCAAGTAAGTGAAGGGCAACTCAGCATTCTTACACTGCAATAACCTTGCAAATCTGCCTACACAGTTTGTGTTGAGATTTATTCCAAACAATCTGCTTTTAGCAAAGTTGATTGAAAGGCCAGAAATCATCTCGAATACTCTCAAGACTCCTTTAATCAACCGTATACTTTTCTCGTTCCCCTCTGCAAATAGGATAGTGTCTTCAGTGTATTGAAGGTGAGAGATCCTCATATCTCCCACCTTAATACCTGACCACTTTCCCAACTCTATAGCCCTATTAATCAGCATGTTGAGGCCTTCCACTACCACCAAAAAGAGAAATGGAGATAATGGATCTCCTTGGCGCAGCCCCTTCTTCATTCTAAACTGTCCAGCACTGCTCCCATTAATGATAACAGCCCCAATTGGAGTAGTGATGCATTCTATCATCCATTTGATTCACAATTGGCAAAATCCCAACTTTCTCATCATATTCATCAGAAAATTCCAATCTACCGAGTCGAAAGCTTTTGCAAAATCTACTTTCAAGATCACCGCCTTTTTCTTAGATTTTTTGGCGGAGTGTATTACTTCATTTGCTACCAATACTCCATCTACTATCTGCCGCCCCTTTAGAAAAGCTGTTTGGTTCTTAGCTATGATCTGTGGCAGAACTTTCTTTAATCTATTTGCTAAAAGTTTGGATAACACTTTATATCCACACCCGACCAAAGATATCGGCCTGAAGTGATCCAGGTGAGTAGGGTTAGACTGCTTCGGAGCCAAGGTGATGAAAGTAGCATTCATACCTTTTGAAAGTTTAGTGTTTTGATGAAACTCTTTGATGAAAGTGATCAACTCTGACTTCAATGTTAACCAGTGTTTGTGGATGAAGAAGAAGTTTATACCGTCGGGACCTGGACTTTTATTTGTTGCACAACTGAATACAGTAGCTTCAATCTCATCATCAGTGAACTCTGCAGTCAAGAATTCATTATCTACCTCTGGTAAGCAAACTTTCGGGTGGAGGTCTAGTGAAGGTCTAATCCACTCCTCTGCTGCATAATGATCAGAGAAAAGTTTGGTCACACCAACCTTCACTTCCTGTACCCCATCAGTCCATATTCCATCCAGATATAGTCCACTTATGTGATTTCTCTTACGGTTGTTGATGATTTTTGAATAAAAAAGTCTGTTGTTACCATCCCCATCTCTAATCCACTTCATTCTCGACTTTTGTAGTGAAAGGGATACCTGATTCTGCTTAGCTTTCTGCAGTTGCATCCATACTTCCCATCTCCTTCTTATTTCTGCTTCGTTAGGAGTTTTGTGCTCAGCATTGTCATCTAGAACTCGCAGCTGCTCTTTCAGTGTTTCTAGCTGCCCATCTATCGAACCAAACTTAGTTTTGTTCCAAACATTCAGTTTCAAACGTAGTAACCTTAGCTTCTCCTGGAGTACATAGCTCCCATATCCCATAACTACTAGTGCAGACCATTCTTAATTCACCATCTCCCCAAAACCAGCTTCTGCAGACCAACAGTTTAGTGTGCGAAAGACTTTCAGTCCCAATTTACAGTCTCTAATTTTAATAGTAATGGTCTGTGATCAGATTCCCCCCTATCTAAAACCAATATGCAACAGCTCAGACCAATTTTGCATCCAGGGAGGTGATAACAAGAATCGATCTATCCTACTGCAACATAGCCCTCCACGCGAATTGAATTGGTCAAATTGGTTAAATTCGTTCATCTCTGCTCTAGATGAGGTAACATCACTACGCCGTTCGTCCAGATTCCGTATAGCATTAAAATCACCCGCGACGCACCAGCCAACTGTGGTATCTCCATCAACAAGAGACTTAATCTTTGACCATAATCTTCTTTTGGCACTCAATTGCCCAGCAGAATAAATATTGAGCAGTTTCACCGGGATTTCCTCATTTCCCCAACGTCCCTGAAGACCCAACAGCCCATGTTCAGTCCATGAATTATCAATTTGGAAGCTTCCACGCTTCCACGCTTCCACATACACAAAATACCCCCAGAGCTACCATTAGCATCATAATGCCTCCATTCAAAGTCATCATTTGGCCACATAGAGTTACACTTCCATCTAGTAATTCGTGATAGTTTGGTTTCTGAATCAAGATCATATCAACATTCAATTCCCTGACCAGATTTTTCACTTCCCTTCTTTTCCGCGGCATATTAAGTCCTCGAACGTTATAAGAGATCATTCGCATTAACTGGTGGGACGTTTTCTTCCGGAATCCAAATTTTTCTTCTGATTAAACTGGATTGTATCTCTCTCATTTAGACGATCCAACTGATATACAAGCTCTGATCTTGTTTAATTTGGGGAAACGCCCAATTCAATCGCTAAATTTATCACTTCCTCATAAGTTAATGCTCCAGTGTCAGCTGCATCAGTAATTGTTGCATTGCACCAGTTTCCATTTTTTGTGGTGAGTCCTGTATTCGGCGAGTATGCTATTGCAACTTCTGAGCTTTGGCATATATTCGGCTTTTTCTTATTTTCATTTTATGTTTTGTAAAATGATGAAATATTACCCTTTTCTTATTTTCGTTTAATTATAATAGTAATAAAATATTGAAAAAAAAATAAAAAAGCTAAAAATTTGTTGGTATACTGAGACAAATTGCCGCGAGGGTCTCCACGGAAACAGTCTCTTGATTTCTTTTTAGAGGTCAGGGTACGACTACGTACATCTCACCCTCCCCAGACCCTTTCTAAAGGCGAAATATACTGGGTATATTTGGTTTGGTTTGGGTTAGTTGTGAACTATTGATCATTGCATTTCGTAGTAATCCCTCTTTATGCCTTATTTCCAAACTCTCTTCCTTGCAACTCATCTAAATGAAAAGATGTACAATTTCATATAACATGTTTTGCATGTGATCTTGCCTGAAAAAACTTTGGTAAAGGGAAAAAAAAAGCGCTCATTAATGAGTGAAATTATTATTTCTCTATAACGTCTTTTTGCCTGTACCACATGCATACATATTACTTATTTCGTAACTCTAAAGAAAATCACAATTCGTAGCATAGTTCTGAAAGAAATTTATTGTTATGGCGATAGCGAGCCAATTGAAATTTTTTGCATATTGATTAGCAACATAATTCAGTCGAGTCTCATAATGAAAAGTAGTGATGGTTGTTGATTAGCGTTGAGAAGATGAAATTCATTGCCAGTTGACTTCACTATTTGTTAAATTGCATAGATTCATCCTCTCACCTTGTAATAAAGTCCAATACATTGACCATCAAACTGTTCCCTAAGTTATGGATCTTGATTGCAAATACATAATGACATAAAATATACCGTACTTATTCTTATAATTAAAATAATTCCATATTTTACATGAATCATTTACTACCCATTTCAAAAGAAATTGAAGCGTGTGCGCCCACAAGTCTATTTCACATTAACCCGTATACGAGTAAAACCTGAAAAATGTTTCAATCTGATTCATGTTGTGGGCTTTTCCAAAGTTTTCAACGAGTTGACATCATCTGTAGTTCTGCCATCAATGAAGGTTGAGTAAGTTGGAGTTGCTCTCGTATGACATTTGTTGGACTACAGAATTCTTTTCTATTTGTTTAATTTTGCGTGCGTTGTTTATTGCCCAAAATTGTGACAAAATCCAGCCATTGCTTGCACCGTTTTACTTTTGTAGGTTGACGCACAATCAAGTCTCTATGCGCCTAACCGATAAGCACACATTAAAGTTGACAAAGGAAAAGGAGGAGATATTTGAAGGTTACCCAAGTACTGAAAGATGGAAGACTAAAGTGCCAAGTTAGAAATTAATTAATTAATTCACTAAAATATTTCCTTCAGTTTCATTAACCCCTGGCCTGGCCTGGCCTGGACAGTCCTGAATCCTGATTGATAAGAAAATAATATCTTCGAACAATTATTCAACCCTTTCCAGATTTCAACCTATTAATTAATCTCTATAAATGCGCAATTGGAAAAACATTTAATTGACTTGTCATTCATGTGTTATTCTAAGCTGCTCACATCATGACTCCGGCGGCCAGCCAACCCACAGAGACACGTTACGAAGAATCAAGAATCCCTGATATTGAATGAAGGAGAGGAGGTCAATAATAATACGCAAACTGTATAATTTTAGTGAAGTTATTAATGAGTGGAAAGATGGATAAATGAAGCATCGGCCATTTCAAACAAGCAAGTACAGATTTCGTAGTTGAAACAATTAGTAGTAGTGCAGACGGAGCTACGGAAATAATACTAATTATTATTATTATTATAATTATAATGGTGATGTTAGTAGCGGAGTAACTGTGAAGTAAATAGTATTGAAAGGATTAGTAGTACAGTCTGGAATTTCACTTCTGAATCATTATAAAATATAGCACTATAGCAGCAGCATGCTGATGTATGTATGTATATATATATATGTGCGTATATGTATTTCCATCTCCAAACACCACATCGTCTCTCTGCAGGCAATGAATGACGGCCTTCCAATTCCAAGCAGAGTTATTTACTACAAATTTCCCTTCTCTGCAACTTTTCTTGGGATTTTTCCAACAATCAATACATTTCTGCCCCTCAATTTACACTCTCTCGTCTTCTACTGCACCAATCCTTGTAATTCAATTCAATTCAATACAATTCAATACACTTCAATTATGCATCTCTCTCTTTCTCTCTCTGTGTTAATACACACACTGCTCTCTTCTCTCTTCTCTCTTCATCTCTCACCATAATTTAATCAAGCTTTAAAGCAATCCTCATCTCTCTCCTCTTCACCCCCATTATATATATCATGGCCACAGACCTCCAAGACCAACACCCTCAACCTCCTCCCGCCGAGATTCTCTGACTCTCAAGAGAACAGCAATCCCTCATTCAGGTATATATATATATATATGTGATCAAATACTTGTAGGTAAGGTTCTTACTCGATCTTGTTACAGACCCTGAACCATGTTTCTTTTCTTACCTTTCTGTCAAATAGGCAGGGCTGGTGAGGTATACTATTTACAGGAGGCAGAAAAGGGTAAGCATATGAGTAGGAGAAACGGACCTAAGCTTGACCTCAAGCTGAATTTGTCGCCCCCGAGGGTAAATCAGCCACGGGTGGAGTCGCCGAGCCGATCGCTGACCATTTCACCCCCATCAACGCCAAGTTCATGCTTGTCATCGGAGCAAGATGAGTCTCTCAGGTACTCGACGAGCCCAGAGGCCACATCCATGCTGCTGGTAGGGTGTCCGAGATGCCTTATGTATGTGATGCTAACGGAGGAGGATCCCAGATGCCCAAAATGCAAGAGCACCGTGTTGCTTGATGTCATTAATGATAACTCCACCGCCACAACCATCACAGCCGCTGCAACCACCAGCAGCAGGAGGTCAAAGAAGAGCTGAGTTAGCGATAGAGATCAGAGAATCTTAAAATCCAGCTATTAATTAATTATTAGGTAGCACCTCTTCCAGAATTTCTAGTCTTTATTAGCAAGTAGCACTATTTCTGCTCCATTCCTAACCAGAATGTGAAGAAAACAGAACTCCGGCGAACCTAATAGGAGTGGAGCCTTAATAGTGCTACGTTTTTCTTTCTGTCTTTTGCTATGTTGCCGCCCATTAAGCAAGCATAGGAAGTGTACCTTTGGTGTAACTGCAGTAGTGTATGGTGGGTGCAGTTTTGTGCCTTGTTTAGCATAAAACGCGCAGATTTTCTTATCAGAATGTTTGATAATCTCTCGCCCTTCAGGTTTTTGACTCGAGTTTTCGTCTAAACACACACGACGCCTGGAGGAATTAGCAATCTGTCTGCCTTTTCTGTATGTTCCTGATCGTGAAAATTGAGAAGGAAAAGAATGGTTAAAGTCTAGTATCTGGATAATAGATTAACTGAAACTGAGCGTGATTTGGGTGCATCTGTACTTGAAAGTGAACAAAACAATGTCTTCTCCTTTCGGTCCCACCATGTCCGAGTTGCTGCCTAATTCCGTCCTAGATTTTAACGCATAAGCAACCCCAATATTACAAGATTGATTGATTGATTGATAAAAAGTGAGAAATTCAAAACCTTTATTTGGCTTTGTTTGGTAGAATGACAACCTCCTAGACACGATATCACCAACTTTAAGGAAATAAATAAATGGACGAATAACTCAAAGTCGATTTTACAAAGCAAGAATTTAATGAATGATGCCACCCAATGAACAACCATGCATGTGAAGTTATTAACTTCTCAAAGATGCAGGGGGAGGGTATTACAGTAAATGTACTATGTGAAGATGGGTTGGGGGTAGTTCCAGCATTGAAAAAAAGGAACTATATTAGATTGAGATACCATTAAAACCAAATAAATGCAATGAGTAATTGAGACGGTTGAGAATAATGAGGCTATTACGTCATATGATAAATACAAATTCAATTCACATGCAGGTGCCCTTTTCTCCTTGCTTCAATGCTCATCTTCCTTTTATAAGTTTTTGTATTTTTTTTTTATAATAATGACTTAACTATACACGATGCGCATTAACACACCCAAGAAGAACCTTACCCTTTTTTCCTAGCATTATATCTATAGTCTTATCGCAATTTATGCAATCTCAATCCTTAAATATGGTGGCAACGAATAGCACCTAGGAAGCATAATTAAGATGCTACGAAATTACGTGGTAATAATGTAAAACAGTGTTTTTCACCTAAAAATGTGGTAATGGACAAGGTACATATTAAGTTTAATCTAGGTCCTATAAACACTGCTTCAGCATTTTCCCGAAAAGATGACTAATCAATCTCACAACACAGTGGGGGGACCAAAATACGGCCAGGGTGGAAAAACTAGAATCTAGCTAAGTTTTTAAGAAAACAAAACTGGCCTTTGATAATAATATACGTGAACTTTGTGATGTTTGGTTACCTGGTAAGAAACACACAACCACCGGAGTGACATTTCATTTCAAGAACTGCATCGTCTAGGGGAAATATCACAAAAGTCAATTTTCAGACAGTAGATTTGAAGGTCTTTATTTGAACCTATTCAACATGAACCAAGACAAGAAATTTCAGAGAACTCCATGGAGAGATGTCATTTCAAGAGTACAAATCAAACCCAGGTAATGAATTATATTAACAACTTTACCAACTTCGTTCATATTCCCATATTCAAAATAACTTAATGAGCAGAAAGAGTCTACAGCCGGGAGACCGGATACGTGGCTACTACATTACGATTTCACTGTCCAGACCATGCACATAGTTTGCTGGCGAGCATAAATAGTAAACATAATTCGGCGTTCACAGTAACCTTCTTTACTCACACTAGTTGAAACAGATGCATAACACAATTAGCATAAACTAGATTAGACAAAACAATATAACTAAAACTGAGGTATTTACTGCCAATACCAAACATTATTATTATTATTTTTTTTTGGTAAGTAATACCAAACATTATTAGCTCAATCAATGTCAAGAAAACTGTGACAACTGTAGTTATAGGCCTGTAGCAACTAAGCATAGTGATCATCACCATTAGGAAACTTCAAGTGACCTTGTTCTGTAACTTCACAAACAGTACTGTTAAATCAAAGTTTCTACTACAGTAAGTAGTAAGAATCACATTATCCTTCTGTTGAATAATGTGTGTGAATTTGTGAATTACATTCACACTCATATGATTGTGCATACGTCATACGTGCATGTTCGCACTGGACGTATGCCTATTTATAGACGTGAAGTTCCTTTGGTTAAATATCAAGTTAGTAAGTTTCAACTTGATATCGGAGCCAAAATACACAAGAACCGAAAGTCCCCAACCCACATTTTTCCCAAAGTCCTAACCCGCCGCTGCAGCCGGAGAAGAACCGCCGAATTAAGCCCATCCCGGAAAACCTCTGACCTAGGCCGGAAACGGCCGCCGCCCGCCAGTTTCATGGCGAACACCGCTGTGAGCGGCTGGAGTTTCAGCCACGGTTTTCGCTAGATCTACAGCGCGTCCGCCGCCGCCTGCGCCAGAGACCACCGCCGCGAGCTTTCCGTGGCTGTAACGCACGCCCGAGCAGCCATCACCCTCTGCCGCGCTGCCAGAGATGAAAAAATCAGAATCTTCAATTCTGTGAGTTTGTCGCACCCATCATATCAGTTTTCATAAATGTTGAGCCGTTTGACCCGTATTTGTGTTTCAGTGGATAAGTTGACATATTTGTGTTTGGATTGAATTAGAACGCCTAAACTTGGGGTGTCCCAATTAGGCATATCGTGGAGGTGTTGATTGATTGATTATTGTCAAGAAGTTGTGGTGAATGTGTTAATTGTTGTGGTGGTGAGTGGTGGATTGTGTTGACTGTTGTGAAGTGTTTGTTGTGAGATGACATTTAAAAAAAATATTTGTTTGGATGAATAAAATAGGGTAGGGTAGGGTAGAGGTAACATTTTTTGGAGGGATCAAAAAATAATTTATTAACATTTATGAAAATAATAATTTTAACAACTCAAACATAAAAAAAAAAATTAAAAGATACATAATTTGTTTATACTAACTAATTTATTGATAATACCTAATTTATTTATATAAATAA
>JAOWBN010029396.1:0-10346 GCA_028565015.1 Pinguicula moranensis
AAATCTCAAGTTAAAGATAGATGAACAGGCAGAGTTGGCTGATCGGGAACAATACCAGAGATTGGTGGGAAAGTTGAAATACTTATCTCACACAAGACCAGATATAGCCTATGCAATTGGAGTAGTCAGCCAGTTCATGCATAAGCCACAAGTTTATCACCTAGAAGCAACCATTCGAGTTGTTCGGTATCTAAAAGGAACCTCTAGGAAAGGCATCGTATTCCGAAAAAATGGCCACCTAAATATTGAAGGATATACAGATTCTGACTAGGTAGGTAATCCAGTCTACAAGAGATCAACTTCAGGATACTTTACTCTGGTGGGTGGAAATCTTGTGACTTGGAAGAGAAAAAACAGAAGGTAATAGCTCTCTCAAGTGCTGAAGCTGAGTTCCGGGGAATAGCAAGGGGGTTAGCAGAAATTTTATGGATACTGAAATTGATGGCTGAATTAGGGTATATGACAGAAGCAGTGTGCCCTTTGAAATGTGATTATCATGCTGCTATAAGCATTTTAGGAAATTTGGTACAGCATGACCGGACGAAACATATTGACGTGGATCGTCATTTCATCATGAAAAAACTTGAAGAAGGAACGATCACCCTGCCCTATGTTAAATCAAAATATCAACTGGCAGATATCTTGACGAAAGCTGTACCAGGACCAACTTTTGAATGCATGTTGAGTAAGCTGGGGATTGAAGATCCGACGATTCAGCGTGAAGGGGAGTGTTGATATAGTGAAATAAGGAAAGGAATTATTCTAGGACTATCTATAATTGTACAAGGAAATAATTGATAAAAATGAATTCTTTCCCAAGTTAATTCATTTCTTTAATTATGAATTGTGACATGTATAAAACTATGTACTCCTACACGTTGAAAATACAAGAAATCATATTCAATCTCTATCTATGTTTCATCCTACTCAAATATAAGAAATCCGTTCTATCAAAGATAGATTACACTTTGTTTCTTGTGGTTTATCTTCAAAATTAGTATAACATATAACATAAGAACAAAATATACAAAAGATATAACTTGTGATTCGTATTTCACCTATCTAAAACGTTTATGCACTAACATGACCTCGACCTCAACCTTGACCTCGTACATGTTGCTAGACATTCAAATATGAGCATTTGTTAGTTAAAATTATAGTGCAAAACACAATTCGGATTTGAATTTGTGTCAACACCCTTTGTTGGGAAAATAAAAAAATAAAAAAAAAAAATCGAACTCTGATCTTGTAAAAACAGTCTTTGACAAGGACTTGACATAATGGTTTCATTGTTTATCCTCACGAGAGTCCCAATTCCTTGTCATTCATTAGACTGTCTTCATCTTGGTGAGCTTCCCAATCTCCTTCTTCTTCTTCTTCTCCATGTCTTCATTACACTTTGTCTTGATCCCGTTAATGGCTCCTGGCCACATAATCCCAATTATAGACATGGCGAAACTGTTGTCCAAACGCGGCATACGGATTTCAATCATCGTCACGCCTCTGAACGCCACCAGGTTTCGCTCGGTGATATCTCGGGCCGTCGAATCGGGCCTGGCAATCCAGATTCTTCAAGTCAAGTTTCCATGTAAGGAAGTTGGATTGCCCCTTGGATGTGAAAGTGCAGACACTTTACCATCTTATGCCTTGTTCAAGAACTTCTTTGCTGCTGTAGTTTTGCTACAGAATCCCATAGAAATCATGCTGAAAGATATGAATCCTCAGCCAAGCTGCATTATCTGCGATAAGCATATATGTTGGATATCTGAAACATGTCACAAGTTAAAACTTCCAGGGATTCTCTTCGACGGAATGAGCTGTTTCACTCAGTTAGTCGACCATAACATTTACATTTCCAGGATTCATGAGACGGTTCCTCCTAATGAGCCTTTCATCGTGCCTGGTTTGCCGGATAGAGTAGAGATCACGACACGCCAGCTACCGGGGTTTTTCAATCCAGGCTCGGTCGACTTCCGTGAGGTTCGTCAACAGATAAGACTTAACGAGTCACAGGCGTATGGAGTGGTGGTCAACAGTTGCCAAGAGCTGGAAACAGAGTATGTGGACGGGTTTAAGAAGCTGAAGCAGGGAAAAGTTTGGTGTATCGGGCCGTTTTCCCTTTGCAATGACGAATTGGACAGGGCAGAGCGAGGCAATCAGGCTTCTATTGAAGCTGAAAGTTGTATAAAATGGCTTGACATGAGAAATCCTGGCTCTGTGGTCTATGCTTGCCTGGGAAGCCTGGGCCGTGTTTCGCCAGGTCAATTCTCCGAGCTTGCTTTGGGCCTGGAATCATCGGGTTACCCGTTTATCCTTGTTGTTAAAGGCGGAGAGACAATGGGCAAGTTAGATGAATGGATTATGGAAAATGGTATTGAAGAAAGAACAAAAGAAAGGGGATTGTTCATCCGGGGATGGGCTCCTCAGGTACTGATTCTTTCACACTCTGCCATCGGAGGATTCTTGACGCATTGCGGCTGGAATTCGACTATTGAAGGGATCTGTGCCGGTATTCCAATGATCACTTGGCCTTTGTTCGGTGAACAGTTTCTCAATGAGAAGCTTGTGGTGCAAATATTGAAAATTGGAGTGAGAGTTGGTGCTACGAATGTTCTTCATTTAGATGTCGTAGAAAAATGTGATACTAATGTGATGAGCCAAGAGATTAATGATGCTATTCAAAGGGTTATGGTTAAGGGAGATGAAGGGTGTGAAAGAAGGAAAAGAGCTCAAGAGCTTGGAGTGGTAGCTAAAAGGGCAGTAGAAGAAGGAGGTTCTTCTCATCAAAATGTGACTCTGTTGATCCAAGAAATTGAGCAGTTCTGGAAAAATTAGATGTGAGGATTCGGATTCCATGGTAGGATGATACTGCTACGTGAAAGAATAAGAGTTTCATTATAGGATTTGATTGTATGTATTTTCTAAAAAAGTTTTTGGATACAGTCGAAGGATGATGTCAAGTCTACTGGTACAAATTGTGACCACAAAAATTGTTTTCAAGAACAAAATCTCTATTTGTTAAGTAGTTTATAGGGAGGAAAAACATAGAGGTAGGGAAAGATTTAGGTGATTAAAGAAATAATCAAATTAGATGATCTTTTCCTTACATACGATTGTGCTAAAACTCTCCCTCCAGTTGGATTGAAGGGTCTTCGATTCCTAACTTACACAACACGCTGTCAAATGCCCGGCCAGGAACTACTTTTGTCAGGATATCAACCAGCAGATCTTTAGATCATGCGAACGGAAGACTCATGAGCCCCCTTCCAACTCTCTTTGAAGAAGTGTCAGTCCACTTCAACATGATAGATTCGATTATGTTGCACTAGATTATTATAGGTACTAATAATTGTTCTATTGTCGCACTTCGGTTGGCTTGCCTCTTAATAGGTCAGGTTTATACCTACTCATAACAACCCTTTTTAGCTTAAAAGTTGTCGCTCCTCAATAGAAACAAGTGCTTTTACATATTCATTTCATTTTTTTTGCAAGGATTTAACATGAGCACCATACGAAGGCAAAAACAAGAGAAAAATGATCATTGGAGTGAGGCCACACCCCATATTCTACAGGCTGAATTCCTGAATGCAAAACTATCCGATGTTGGCAGGAAAATGGAGAGCCCTACCTGCACAGTAGTTAATGGACGGACGATTGTGCCACTGGTCACAAAAAATATTTGCGATAGCTTCCTTGAGAAACTAGAGACGTGCACAAAATTATTAAAGGGCGAAAATCTCACCCATCCGGGAAGAAAGGAAAGGGGGGTTTTAGAAAGCGAAAGGGCACGACAGGGAGACGAGCGTATTGAACCAAGGAAGTATCTGACCTATGGATTTTATCTTCATTTTTCGCAGGGAGGCTTGTATTCGTTACAATTAGATTTAAGAAGGTTTAAATGTTTAGCTGTTAGATTAAATATCGTGGTTGTTTGGTTTTATTGCTTTTCATCGTAAACTAACAATTGTTTGACGACCAATTGCTAGTACCTAAGCTCACTCGAGATTCGAAAGATGAGAACTTGGCTAGATCACGGTAAAACCAATCTTGAGCCTTAAGAATGCGAGATTCGAGAAATGAGCATTCAGGAGGATGATACTGTTGTGAGTGGATTTCATGAGGTTGAATGCCTCTCAACAGGTTGTGCAAGATTCAAGAGATGTGTGCGACCATGTTGAGGAAAGATTTTGTGAGATAGTGAGTCTCGATATACTTAGGTACGAGATTCGAGAGACGAGTATCTACATACCACATGAGATGAGCTAATTTCTAGAAAAGTTAATGTTCAAAAGACGAAATCCAGCGGACAAGCAGGTTTTGAGTCTAGTAAATTAACTGATAATCCATCCTCATATGCATAAAGGTAGAGGTGAAGCCACTGTCCTAGATCTCTATCCAATAAGTTAATTCTTTAATTTGTGTTCGTTAAACAACTAAAAATATAAAAAAAAGATTTATTTAGTTTAATCTGTTTTCATGTCTCATAAGTTAGTGTAGACTAAAACGAACTGTTGCTTGTCCAAATTGCATGCAAATGAGCTACAATTGGTACTTATCTTCTTCAATCCTCGTAGTTTGACACTCGACTTTATCACTTTATTTCTTGTTGCGACTTGATAGTTTAGATAATATCAGCATCAAGTGAAATTTTAGCTAGATTGGACGTTTGTTTTTGCTTTTACCTTACATCCTCCTCTCCTATGTGCAGGTGGTAGATGAACCAATCTGGTGGCAAAAATTCAGATTCGGGAGATCCAGAGACTGAAAAAACTGTTGGATCACGAAGGAGAGCGCAAAGAGAGGCATGAAGGCAGCAAAGAAAAATAGCAAACATGGATGATGGGGTTGCAATAGCTGAGGTGCCAGATAAGAATGATAGACCCATGGAAGAATTCGCTTTCCCCCAAGCTGAGGGAAAAGGGGCCATCCACTAGAAGCTTGCCATCCAAGCTAATAACTTTCAACTTAAGCTAGTAACTATCCAGTTACTGCAATAGCACTCGACATATGGTGGCTCCGCTACAGATGATCCAAATTCACACATGAGAGCATTTGTCAAAATTTGTGATACGTTGAAGTAATCTGGAATGACCCAAGAAGCTATCCTGCTCAAACAATTCCCATTTTCTCTATTAGATCAAGCACGGAGATGGCTTAAATCGTTACCATCAGATTCAATCCGCACACGGGATGAATTGAGAATTAAATTCTTAATATAGTTTTTTCCACTATCCATGACTGCGATGATTTTGAGTTAAATCACCTCATTCAGACATAGAGATTCAGAAACACTAAATGACGCATGAGATAGATTCAAGAATTTACAAATAAGTTACCCGAATCATGGACTACCTCACTAGACGCAAGTTTAAGCATTTTATAATGGACTGGAAAGCACCACAAGGAGGAAAATAGATACTGCAGCAAATGGCACATTTATGAATAAATCGTACAATGAGGGCTATGCCTTGCTAGAAGCGATGGCTCGAAATTGCTAAAGGTGTACAAATGAGAGAGACAACCAAAAGAAAACAACTGGGAAATATGTGGTTGATAAGGTGGATGCGTTGGCAACAACCATGCCATGAAGGTACAAATGGAGAATGGGATGTCCCAGAGCACAACGGCAAAAACTGTTATGATGGTGCACCAACCATCATGTGCGATTTATGGAGGAGGACAACCCTCTGATTTGTGCCAGGACAAGACTTCGCACGACAATGTTCTAATGGAGTAACTCAATTACATTGGCAACTAGCTGAAGTATCCTAACAACTTCGAGAGAAACAATTTCAATCCTAGAAGAAATGGTCATCCGAATTTCTCCTAGAGCAATAACCAACATCTTCTCAACCCCACAGCACAGAACCCTCCACAATTCCTATCCTAGGACACAAACCTACATACCACAAGCCTCAAAGCGAAGAGATGTTGAACCAGCTGGCGCAACTAGAGAGAACAATGCGGACCTGATAGGATAGCTGGCTACTGCCTCAAGTGACTTCGTTTAGGAGACCAGATCAAGCTTTAAGGATCATAGTAATTGCCATAGGTAGTCTAGTGATTCAACCCAAGTTGCACCCAAACCTACTAATGGCATGGACCAAGAGAACGAGCACATACAGTCCCATGGAGAGCCCAAGGGTGGCGAGATGGTGACTGAACGGCGTGAACCCATAAGGCTTCAAGAAGACCCAATTACACGCCTAAGAGCCAAGAAATTCAAAAAGGTCTTGAATTTGATGATCTAAGGAGTTTGGGCTTGAGAAGAAGGAAATGGACCCCAAGGCCCATTTATGCTTAGTGGGCCTGCCCGACCCATTACCATGATCCAAGTCATGGTCCAAAATAAAATTCCAACATAGAAGTGCACATGGGGAGTGACGTGCACGTGTGGAATGAAGACTCTAGGATGATTTGGTGTGATCAAAGACCAAGTCAAAGCAATTAATGAAGAATCTCATGACAAAAGGAAAGTTCCTACAATTTATAGATTTTGTCTCCTTAGCTAAGGAAAGATGTTCCTTTCACAACCAACATTCCTTTGTCCATTAAAGAATCTTCTTTACAAGACCAAGACTCCTAAAGAAACCACAAGACACGTGGCCTAACTTTCTTCTTAGTCTAGTACATGTATTTGGTCCAATTTCTAGCATAAATTAGTTTCTTAGTTACTTTAAAATTCCCTTATTAATTTTTGCACGAATTTTATTCAAATTATAGGATTTTCTATGCCTATATAAAGGCCTTAACATCTTTTGTATTGGACAGACAAGTTTTTAATTGAGTTTTGTGAGTTTAGTATTCTTTTGGTTTTAAGCCATTCTTCGACTTTTCTTTTCTTTTCAAGTTAAGTGGCATCGAGTTTTCATAGAACTTATCCTTAATTCTTGGTTAGCACAAGTTGTTTTTAAGGGATTATTTAGTGGTGTTCTCGGTTACATGAATCGTGACTTCTCGTTTGTTGACACAAGTTATTTTGAGGTGAAAGCACAACAAATTCATCCCTTTTAGATCTTGTTTTTTAATCTTGAATTGGTGTGGGATTTTGTCACAAGTTCGGCAAGGATTCATATCATTTGGTATTACAGCCAGGTTTAGGACGTTTTTGCCCTATCAATCAACGTTCAGTTTGCTTAGCTCATTGTAGCTTCGAGGCCAAAATTTGTTTGACAGTCTATCTTTAATTTTTGAATTTTTTCTTGATTTTTTGTGTTGTTCTTTGAGCCAGGTTTAGGACGTTTTTGCCCTATCAATCAATGTTCAGTTTGCCACAAGAGTGAAATACTTATGGACCCAAAGAGTGAGTATGAAAGATTTTTGATTCTTTTTGAGCCTATGATTGTATGTACATACAAAAAGGCTTTGTTATCTACTAACGAACTCGTCGGTTCCCCACTGAGTGAAATTGTTTCTTTTGTGCAGAAATTTGAGAAGAGTAGTAATTTACTATCCATCTAAGAGAAATAGCCTATTGAGTTCGTGGTTGGATACTTTGATCAAGACTAAGGTGTTCTTCAGGCGTTAGGAACAACAAATTCGTCCGTTGTCTTTTCTTGAAATATCGATCTAGTTGTAGAGCCTTGTCATAAGTTCGGCAAGGATTCATATCATTTGGCAACAAGGAGTCCTAACCCCATAAGGAGTCCTAGCTCAACAAGGAGTTCTAACTCGACAAGGAATCCCATTTCAATAAGGAGTCCTAATCCACCAAGGAGTCCTAATCTAACAAGGAGTCCTAGACGAGTAAGGACTCTTTCGGATTAGTCATGCTACCCTCCAAATGCGTCTTGGGCCTCAAACACCTCGAACACATTCATCGACAATATTCAAAGTTCTGATCATCTTGTAGCTCGTACCTAGGTTCACTTCATACTCCCGCTCATGAAAAGGATTTATCTTGTAGCTCGTACCTAGGTTCACTTCACAACTAGAATTGGGTCTGAAGTGAACCTAGGTACACGTTAAAAGATGATCAGATCTTTGAACATGGCTGATGAAGATGTTCGAGGCTCAAACGCATTTGGAGGGTAGCATGGATAATCCAAAAGAGTCCTAATTCTCGAATGAATCCTTACCCCGATAGGAATCCTAGCTCAACAAGGAGTTCTATTTAGAGGAGGAATCCTATTCCAACAAGGATTCGTAATCCAACAAGGAGTCCTATCCCCAGAAGGATCCATAGCTTAACAAGGAGTTCTAACTCGACAGGAATCCCATTTCAATAAGGAGCCCTAATCCCCCAAGGAGTCCTAATATAATAAGGAGTCTAAGACGAGCAAGGAGTCTGAACTTTATGACCCAAGAAGCTTGGCCTAGAGGGGACCACGATCCATTTATTCTTAGTGGGCCCCATGGCCCACCTGAAATGACCCGGCCCATGACCAAAATCCAAGTCATGGACGAAGAAGCAAGCCCAAATGAATAGTGTACGTTGTGGTTTGTGAAGTTCAAGGACAAGTGGAAACAAGACCAAGTCCAAGGATTCAATGGATAAAGAAGTTTCTTCCCAAAAATTATCCAAAAGGATTTCTTCCTTATCTAAAGACATTATTTCCTTATCCAAATCTTTAGATTACATTGTTACTTAATTAGTACTTATCTAGGCTAGTTTTTTTCCTATCCAAATTAGATTATTGCCTAACTCGAAATTGAAGAAAAAAAAATCAAAAATTAAGAATAGACTATCAAACAAATTTCGGCCTCAAAGCTATAATGAGCTAAGCAACTTGAACGTTGATTGATAGGGCAAAAATGTCCTATACGTGGTTCTGATACCAAATGATATTAATCCTTGCCGATGCTTTGATGATGCATTATGACGGCCGAACCCATGATGATACCAGAGTTGCATCTCAAAAGTGGCGAAATGGACAAAGTGGCTAGAGGGACGTCACAAGGGGTTGAAGATCATTTGGAACTTCTAAGTGGGCTGGAGATGAGAGCTAGGTTGACTAAGTTTAAGGATGGAATTGTTGGGTTGATCCAAAGTGTTTGGGCTAAAGAAATACAAAGCCTAATTTGTTCCAACAAGACAAATTGGCAAAGCCCAAGTTGTCCATTTGATTGGTCCATAAGACAAGGCCCAAAGCATGTCCATGCAAAACCTAGGGAGGACAATTTATACATTACTATGGCTAGACAAGTAACCACATTCAAGGGGCTCCAATGACATGAAGTTGGAAGGCTTCGTCATGCTTTGGTTGAAGACAAATGCATTTGGAAGGTTGCATGGTCAAAGATTGCATTTAATGGGTCAAAGTCATTTATGAATGTGAAGATAAAGGGGCTTGGTCATGCCTTGGTCGAACAAAAGAACAACTTAAAGGTCTTGTACTTTTGCAAGTCCAAGACAAGCAGTTGGAAGGATGGTAGAACCAAGGGTCTCGGTCAAAGTTTTCATTTAATGCAAAATGTATCTAGACTAGTTATATTCATGCATATTGTAGCCTATAAATAGGCAAGGGTCGAACTCTTTAGGTACTTAATTTTGGATTTGTAAGCTTTATGCTTTTGAGGGACAAGTTCTCCTTGATCTTTTTATAATAATTTCTTTCAACTTATCCAAAGTTTTATTTCGGGTTTTAGTGGCGTTGAACAAGACTTATCCCTTGATCTAGGTTGAGACAAGTTCTCCTCTTGGGTCATTGTGTGGCGTCTTTCCTAGAAACATACGTAGGTTGGGTTCCCACCTCCTTATAGGTGACGGGTCAAGTACTCAACAACTTGTTCAATTTTTTGATCCTTCTTGAACCACCAATATTGGTATTGGGTTTAGTCACATTTGATGGCTAGGTTCATATCAATTCCCTCTTGTGTTGTCTCCTTAGTGATGAGATCCAAGCATCAAGACCCATGGTTAAGGTGACAACACAAGAGGGAATGGAGCCCGTGCAACTACCCGATGGACCTATCACTAGGGCACGAGTCAAAAGATTCAAAGAAGGTCTTTTGGCCTTAATTCATGAAGCTTGGGCCATTGGGAATAATCATGAAGCTACTTGTCCAAGGCACAAAGAAAAGGCCAAACTTGTTCACCTAATTAAATCTCAAGATTATGAAGACCCACATGAAGACCTTTGCATGGCCCATGCCTTGATTATTCAAGCAAGTCCACTAGGTGGAATACAAGCCCAATTTGACAATTAAATCCCATAAAGAGTTTGGCCCACAAATTGTCATGACATGAGACATGTAATGAGCATTAATGGGGGTAAAAAATGTGTGGAATGTGAAGGGGCTTTGTCTTGGTCGAACTCCAAGTGATGATCAATGTTGTACGTGAATCAAGAAGGAAGGCAAGCCTCATTGGTTGGTCAAGGCAAGGAGTTCTTGGACCATCACAA
>JAOWBN010029406.1:0-10346 GCA_028565015.1 Pinguicula moranensis
GAAGCAGGAACCTTCGACATCTCCTCTATTCTGGAGCACATCAAGATCCAAACGTGGAATTGGGCTAAAGCCCACGAACCCAGAGCTACTATAGTAACTCTAAACGACTGGCTGAGACAACCTGATATCTGTTTTGATGTATTTATCCACCGTGATGATGTGTGTCACATTATTGGAAAGTCTAACCACACAAGGAAAGACATGTCATTCCCTTGTAAATAAATTATTTGGGTGAATAAATTCATTATTACCTATAAAAAAAACTAGGGGCTAAGCTATTAAAGATGAAATTTGTACCTAAGTTGGAGGAAGCTTTGTGGTTGCTGAAATGAAGCTATCGGGAGGTACTGCCAAAGTATAGCAAAATCTGAAATTAGCTAGCTACGGGCATCTACTGGTTTCTACAATGAAAGGTGGAGAAATTCTTATCAGCCTTGAAACAGAAGAGCAGAAATCACGACTATTAGTTGATGATTCAATCTAGTAGAAACTGGGAATTACAAAGATTAGGAACAGTCTTACCAAAAAAAAGGGGTAGGGCGCGCCGCGTGGGTAAGTATCCATGGAGCTCCACTCACATTTTGGGACTAAAGATTATTCCTTGAGGTGGCTAGCATGATGGGCAGAAGCATCAAGGTCTCTATGAGCACATGTAACAAAACAAATATGCAAGCTGGAAGAATCCTAATCCTTACGGGTGAGCTAGAGAGAATTTCAAGTTTGATTGAAATAGAAATTGGCGATGAAATCTTGAAATTGTCGGTGCAAGAGGAATTGTTCAGGCTTCACAAAAAGAATGGAAGATTTGAATAGAGATAATTCAGAAATCAAAAGATTATGTGCCATTCCCAGAGGAAGATTTCCTGGAGCTGGCTTTAGCATGCTCATGCCAATGCGAGCGATCGGAAAGACCAACGTACGACACGATTTGAAGTAGGAGGCCATAGTAGGAGACAATGGCTATTGCAAAAGAGCCGTTGATGATGGCAGAAGCACTGATGGGAAGTGTCCTTGCTGCGCAGGTCGCAGGTGCAAAATTGAGCAGAACGGGAATAAAAAAATGGCAAAAAATTTTGCTCAAAGACCGAAGAAGAGAAGATCTCATCCGCTAGACTCGGCGCATAAAAGTGTAAGACATGGGCCAACCCGCTGGAACTCCACCATATTATTCTTGGGTTGCTAATGAAGCATGTCAAAAATGGGCCATGACAGAACTAAAGAAAATGCACAACCCAGACGAACAAAAAATCAGGGAGAAGGGTCGAATGGAAGTGGGCTGCTGGCAGAGGTATCTGGGCCGTGTGAGAAAATCTCAGCCCATGTATCAAATGATAACTTTTTACTGTCTAATAAATCTACATTATTGATGGAAATTAGGCAAGCATCAAAAAGCAAGAAGAAAGGAAAAAGGAATTATCCATGACGGAGAATGCGGAATCACAAATGGAGAAATTAAAGAAGAGGACAGAATATTATTGTGATATGGAGAACACTTCGGAAAAAGAGGAAGTGAGTTGAAGGGACCAAAAATGTCTCGTTAAAAACAGCTAAGCAATCTTTGTATGATATATTAGTTAGAGAGGTTACAATTTTAAATTCCAAGTATGATGCATGAATAAAAAAAGAATGAAGCAAGCAAAATTGTAGAATTAGGTCATTAGAGAAATGAAATCTAATGCACCTATGGAGGAGCTATTAAAGTGGATCAACTAGAAACTAGAGATCAAAATAATATTGATTTAATAAGAAAACAAACATAATAAGAGACCGACATAGAATAGAGTGTATCACAAAGAATTGTGCTGATTGGACCACTCTAATTGCAGGTATAGAGATCAAACAAGAAGAGCAAGACAACTGGAGATGGCAGACAAATAGAGACCGACAGGTATACACTGAGAAAATAACATGCATTGTTCTGACACATTTTATGGGTTTCCTTGCAGTGATATGAAAGAATAGAAGAGAGTTGGTGCAAGAGCTCCCCGAGGCGTGTTCAGGCATTCGTATAGAGATTTAATCAGGAGCGGATAGCACCTTTGATAAATTACACATGACAGGAATACTTATGGCACAACTACCGATACCAGGGTGCACCTTTTGTGACTAGCATGAAGAATCTCTGCGATATGTGTTCTTCGAATGTAGTAGCATATATAGAATGTGGCAGAGATTATATGGTTGAGTTGGATACGAGTAAGTGGGTATCAATTATTGGGTGAAGAACGCGTTTTGGATTATTTATGAATTTCTCAAATTCGTAGCACAATTGAAACATAAAACTCATAATCACGTGTAATACATGTTTTTGATGGAGGATTCGGCGAACCTACCTTGAATTCGCCGGCTTTGGATCAAGCCCATACGAAATCTCGTCAATATGTAGGTCACAAAACCTCCAAATTAAGAGGTCTCTACCACGAGCACTCCCTGGCGAGCTAAAGGGGCTGCTAGACCTTAGTTTTGCCGGTGATGACGTCTCGCGGCGTTACAGAATCGATTCTATGCACGAAATGGATCGTTCAAGAAGATGACGGGAAGAAGACTCTCGTTCGGTCGACAAATCTTATCCCTCGTGAAATCTCATTTCACGCGTGTTATATTTCAGCCTATTGGGCTCGAATTAATCAAGGCAATAACTAATTGTTCGAGTCCATTTGTCTTTTTCCATGTGTTGGGCTCGATTGTAATCATAAATTGAGTCAGTCTCACCGAGTCTCGTCCCGATCTCGATTTGTTTGCAAAATTAATTATGTCTCACACAATTAACTCTTTATGTTTCAGTTCATCAATGGAGCGACCCAATAGGATCCGTATCCAGATCGCTAATAAATTACTCTCATTAATTTATAAATCATAAGCGGCATCTAGCAATGCATTATGATCCGATCTGATACAGACAAATCGTTATCCTTTAATTCCTTTTAGAATAATTCTTTCGTCACTTAATATCCAATAATTAATGTCAGACGTAGAAATGTGTCATCCTTGACCATTAATTCATTTCTTGATCTTCAGTACATAATTGTTAATATGTGATTATCCCATAACCACAAATGCATGCGTAACAATTATTACTACATCAAGGGGTCCAGGGATATTAATAATCTCATATGAGATGAGATGGACAAAAGTACCATCTTGATAATTCATAACTTCCAGCATGAGTTATGCATATTCAAAAATTTACCGTTGTAGCCCCTCGGTTAAAATGAGAGTTTGATAATCTTATGTAATACACATTAATCATCTAGATTTATAAATATCTTATACTGCTTGACTTTGCTGATGACACAAACACAATCCATATGACAAGTTAATATGGGTCAAGTCCAATACATTGTACCCCGTATATTCATATTTATGTGATTAAATAGATGCATCGTATCAATGATCTATTAAACATGATCATACATTAATCAATATGTTAGTCCATATAGTCATCTAGTGTTGTCTTTGCTAATGACATAAGATTGGGGACTGATTTAGAGTTTTGATTATAATTCATGGAGTTCCACAACTCGAGGCCTCAACTCAAATGATCCACAATGCATACAAAACTCTAAGAACAAAATAATATACATCATTCAAAATACATAAAACCAACAATTGCACCATCAAAAGATTGGTACTCTAGGTCACTATTCCAACATATCAAAGTGGGAAACGGGTCGGCCAATGGAGGCTAGCTGCTCGCACAAATGAAAGAATTCATGAGCATAATCTTTCAGGGATAAACTGCCACGCTAAAGTTGCTGAAGAGCATCCCGAAGACTAAGCTCATGGGATGGGCCGGAGCTGCAGAATTCATGTTCTAAGATGCTCCGGACACCACGAGCGGTGAGTTGGCCAGTGAGAACCCCATAGGCAGCATCCATCAGTGAAGAAATGAGCAGGCCATAGAGTTGTTCATCAAAGGCCAGTCACTGGAGATAGGCAGGATTGGATTTGGTAGCATCAGTGGGAACTTGTTCCGGAGGCACAATTTGAGAAACATCAACATGGCCAAAAGTCCATGACGTTGCAGCAAGGATCGAACTACAGTTCGCCAAAATAGAAAGTTATGGGAGGTGAGTTTGGCAGTGACAAGATAAGAGAATTCAGCATAAGTTAAAGGGAAGTGGGCTGGAGCAGGAGAGTCCATGAGATTTAGCATTTGGAGGAAAAGAGCAGTGGAGGATGGGAAAGAAGGAACACGGAGCACTTTGAAGCTTCAAGGGGTGGATCTGATACCATGACAAGGTGAGTCAAGTTGATAATTTCTATTTAGTGGTGTGCGTGTGTGCATTGTTGGTTTTAGTCCTTTGTGGAGATGAAGAGATTGACATTTGATCTTTGTCTAGCTAGTTTATGGGTTGTTTGTTTTGGCTAAGACTTTGTTTTGTTTGTGTTACTGCAGAATAAGAGCGTGAGCTTCTTTGAGAAAGTTGAGGTGGAATTTTGAATGCATCGTGAGCCCAGCCAAGATTCCCGCTTGCTTCATGTTTGACTTCTCCGACACTTCCATTGTTTTCTTCAACATGTGTTGGACTTAGAATTTATTCAATGTGAGCTAGAGAGTTTGGGCTTCAATGTGGCTGGAGAGTTTGGGCCATTTATAGAGTCAACATGATCCAACTATTCTGCACGGTTTGTCCCAGGGGTACAGCATCTGACCTTGGGGTTGCTTAAAAGTCAGGAGTTCGATTCTCTCCCAGACCATTGGGGTTCACAATATGTTAGGGCCACGACCGCGGGTCTAAAAATACTCATCTTCAGCCCGAGATTTAATTGGTCCATGATTGGGGATCGCTGGAGCATGGCCTCGAGGATATAGTCGGGTGTTCAGTCGAGTCCCGAATACCTCGGATATAAAAAAAAAACATTACACGAGAATGACAATCAATAAATGTCACAAAATAGCGAAATCCATTAAAAGTCGAAGCTGGACAAGGTCCCCAAACATCAGAATGTATCACATAAAAAACGTTTGAACTCCTACGGCCAAAGCTAATATATGAGTTCCTGGTATGTTTGCCCAACTCGCAAGCATCACAAACTAGTGTGTCCTTCTTAATCTTCGCAAATAAACTAGGATACAATCGACTCATAAGGGAAAAAAGAGGGATGGCCTAATCGCCTATGAAACAGCATCAGCTCGGCCGTCACCCTCTTCTCTTGCTTAGACTGTTCTGTTACTAGTGAAAGAGCTAATTCCTGGCTCTTCTGAACCATGTACCAAAGTCCGTTCTGCCATGTCCCTGTCCCAAGTACCTTCCCTGAACCCTTCTACTGGAAGATCACCTGTGGGATATCAAAAATAACTTTACAGTTTAATTCAAGAATAGATGCACTAATAGAAAGAAGATTTACAGGAAATGAGGGGACATGTAAAATTTTGGACAATGTTAGTGTGTCTGTGCATTGTACTGTACTCTTACCGATCACTGGTCTTTACACTAGAAGGCACTTTCAGGGGAGTATAAGAACTAAACTCCCTAGTAGTACCTGCCACGTGGATGTTCGCCCAGAGTCGCAAATCCATCCTAGGGGGCCAGTGGTTGATTTGGATGCGAGTGCAATAATATCATACGTACCTTTTGTGTGAAGAGCCATATTACCTAGATGGTTCTAGGGCAGTGGGTGGACCATCTCCTACACCTCCAAACTCATCTTCTTCAGCGTCCACAATCATGTAACCTCCTCGTCCACCACCTCGAGCGCTTCCTCTCCTGCCACCCCAACCACAGCAGCCTCCTCGTCCACGACCGCCTCTCCATCCAGGTTCCTTATCTTTTCTCGGACGTGGGCACGAATCCATCAGATGTCCTATCTCGCCGCAGTTGTAGCAACTACGACTTTCCCCCTTCGAAGTATGTGTGCGTGTAGCTGATGTTGAAGAAGATGAGTTTGGAGCAATAGCGTCATCAAGGGGTGGTATGATAGTTTGAGAGAGAATGATGGACCTTCTTTGGTCGAACATCGGATTCAAGTCAATCAGAAACTTCATAGTTTGTTTTGTTTCATCGCTCTTTGCCTTCATGCAGGTTGGATCACTACAACATGAGGCAGGTAAGTTCCTCCCATAATTTGATGAGACAAGCGGCATAATCTTCAACCTTTTATCTTCCTGAACCAGATCACGAATCTCTTTTTCAATCTGAAACACAATCACGAATCTCTTTTTCAATCTGAAACACACGCATCTGATTTTCTTTTCCGGAGTAATTCTTTTTCAGTCGAGCCCACATATCACTAACAAGCTCCAAACCATCAAACGAGGAGGCAATGGTAGGAGTTAATGAGTTTAACAACCATATTTTCAGTTGAGAATTAATTACTTTCCAGTCATCAATCTAAGCAGTCGCTTTACCTTTTTCATCTCCTGTGAGATAGCTTCCTAATTTTTTACCCACTAAGGTAGTCTCAATTCGACGGGACCAACTAACATAGGAAGTTCGTCCATCTAGCTTCAAGTCAACAGCTGGTAGGTCAAGCTTGACCTGTGTGGTAGTTGGAAAAATCAGCATCGGTGAAACACTCATCCCCTACATTATCCCTTGGATAAGCTGCAGGGTAGCAGGATCGAGTTTTGCCAATGCTTTCAACCGTTTTCCCATCGTGTCAACTTCCTTTCCTGTCATCTCACAACGAGCACTTCATGACAATTAACACAATTACTATAACTTTCCGTTAACAATGAATCAATTATCATCTCCATGTCATGCCTAATTGGAATACTCCAAGTTTAGGCATTTCAATCCAAACATAAAATATTTAATTTATCCATGGAAATATAAATATGGATCAAACGGAATATCATTTACAGAAACGGATTTGATGAGTGCGACGAGCTCTCATAATCAAAGATTTTGATTTTTCGGCTCCGACGGCGGCGCATGACAGTGCGATGGCGCGTGATGGTGCAGAGGCGTAATATGTCAATGGAAAGCTCTCAGCAGCGCGGTTTTAACGGACATCGTTTCCGGTGCAGGCGGCCGTGGGCGGCCGTGGATCTGATGGAAACCACAACGGAAACCCTAGCCGTCCGCGGTGGTTTTTGCCACAAAATCTTCTGGCGGTGGCCATTTCTAACCAAGATCAGGGGTGTTCTGAGACGGGCATGCTCCGGCACTTCTTCTCCGGTGGCGAACACGGGATGGCGGCGGCGGACGCGGTTTCGAACTTTGGGTGATGTGGTTTTGAAGTTTGAGCGATGTGGTGTTGGGATCGCTCTGATACCAAGTTGAAACTTGTGTTTATATCAAAATCTTTCTCTTGCCTTCATCATTCTCATTTTTCATACATTTATAGTGTAACGTGTGTGTGTTTAGGTGAGTGGAAGGTGTGTATAAGAGTTAGGTGACTACCTAACTCTTGTACACACGTTTATTATGTTTATTCAACAGATTGTGGTACTTTAAATTTCATGAAGTCATTATTTTGTTTGGCTCCACCATGATAGATGAAGACCACTGCGTGTATTTCCTAAAGACAGAATAAGGAATTATGTTTCTCTCTTTATATTGATGACGTACTACTGGTTGGAAACAACATGGAAATGATCAATGTCACTAAGCAGTGGCTATCCTCTGTCTTTGAGATGAAGGATATGGGTGAAGGTATGTCCTAGGTGTGGACATAACCGAAGATCGTTCTAAGAAAATGTTGAGTCTGTCCCAACAAGCATACAATAATAAAATCCTAGAACGGTTCAGGATGTATTACTCCAAACCCATTGACACACATGTTGATAAGAGTCTAGCACTAAGCCTCGATCAATGTCCGAGAACAGATAAGAAAAAAGGAATAAATGAGCATTGTTCCCTACGCCAGTTCTATAGGAAACCTGATGTACTCCATGTTATGTACATGGCCGAACATCTGCTTTGTGGTTGGGCTGGTGAGTCGTTATCAAAGAAACCCCGGGGCCTATTCATTGTCAAGCAGTCAATATAATCGTTTGTTACCTTCCTGGAATGGCCGATCTAGTTCTACGCTACCAAGGGGAGACCTGCAATTAAAGGAATATACGGATGTCGATTCGGGAGGCGATTTAGATTAGTCCAAGTCAACCTCCAAATATACCTTCATCCTTGGTGGAGGAGCCATATCTTGGTGCAGCAAGAAGCAATACTGCATCGCATTTTCATTTATGAAAGCATAAAATATCGTGTGCAATGTAGCTATACAGGAGGCACTCTACCTTAGATACTTTCTACAGTACTTTGATTTGACTCCAAAGCCCGATGATCCTGTAGAGCTGAACTGTGACAATACTGCAGCAATTCAGTTTGCTAAGGATCCAAAATTCCATACTACCTTGTTCGAGATGCTGCCAACAAAGCGAATATTAATATCAAGTGTATTCCTATTGACAAGATGATCGTTATGTCCAAACCCATTCCTAGAGATGCGTTTAGCGCTCATGTCATGAGTCTACGATTATATAGGGTTTGATCATATCTTGTAATGATAACAAACATAATTTTGTAACTTTTGATTATGAAATGAAATTGGCGCTTTTATTTCATCGAGCATTCCTTTGGTGTATTCAAACAATTAATTAGGTACAGGAAATGTCACAAGGCTTTATGGTTGACCCTATCAAACGGGTAATTGCCCTTATACTTGTGCAACATGAAGGATGAGACTGATATAAGTTATGAACAGTAACTCGAGTATGTCTGAAATAAGATTCTAAGTTAATCAAATGTGAAATGTTTGGGATTTAACATTAAAGCCTTAAGGCTGAATGTAGAGGTTAAACACTCAGTGTTTTTATTCAAAGCTACGATTCGCATGACATAAGTAAGTGACATGCCCAAGTGAGTGTGAGTCATGTTATGTCATACATATCATACTGCATATGCTACAGAACGACCAGTGTGAAAATGACAAAAGAATCCCTTGATTGTCATTATGATAACACGGACATACATTTTTCCATCTAAACGTTACTCTTTGACTTTGTTACTTTAGTATGTCATCCAAGGGTTAAAATTCATATAGTCCAGCGGACTATGCTAGGAAAGCAGTCGAGTCGATATACATGGTCATTAGTATCTAAGGAATAATATGTCTAGATTCACCATATTTGCCATGGTGGCTACATTAAATAAAAAATTAAATATTGTATAGCTTAAATGAATACGTAATTATTGGTAAAATAGAGAGGATTTGGGGTATCGTTACTTCGAAAGTGTCATGTTGGTTAGATAATAATTTAATATGACACTACTAGTTACTTTATTGCCGCACAACTCACTTCTCATGTGAAGCATCGGAAGATTTTATAAATTGTATTTTGTCGTACGGCTTGTGTAACCGAGTGGGAGCTGTTGGACAAAAATAATCCAAAGATAGATTATTAGGGTTAATTGTGTAATTATTCGTTAATACTTAAATAATAAATAAATAAATATTTATTAATTATTTAATTAATTGTTTCCTAAACTTTAATCCAGGAAGTTCCAGAAGCCTATTTTTGCATTCTCTTTTCTCTTCTCAAGCGTTGAGATTCCAAAAAGAAATACAAAAGTTCTCTCTCGAATTGTTGTCTAATCGTCTGCGAATGCGAGATATGAGTTCGTGGATTATACGGAGACTCTAGTAGACTTTTGATTCGTAATCGTGATATAATCAACCGGAAATAACACGGTTCTATATGCTTCCGCATTAGAGATACGAATTCGTTATCGTATTCATTTATTCGTTAGATTTGTTCTAACATATCTATTCAGATCTACACTAAAGCCACAACTTCACCCTAAATTTGAAACACTTTCACCATGGCTGAGGGAAAAAATCACGGTAGATCCCGCGTCGCTCACTCCAACTTCACATCCTCCTACAAAGCTCAAACACCCTCCTAGAAACCACATCGTCCAGTCAATCTCTCGTGTTGTGGGATGAAACAAAATGGAGCATGCTTCACTCTCTGGTAACTTCCTCCAACTTGAGTTGACTCTCTCTATTTACCATTGCTCGTCTCTGCCGCGAATGGGGCTGCCATCGACAGCGATCCCCCTCCATTAACACCCCCTGCTTTGCCATTGGTATACGCATCGACACCATCTTGTTCTAGAAATACGGCTCGAGAACCTACCATTTTAAGCCTTTGAACTATTTTCCAAGGCTCACAATATTTAAAAATTAATTTTTCAATTTTAGAGTTTATTATGCAAATTGCTTTCTTTCTCTCTCTCGATTTTTCCTCAAACTAGGTTTTTATGGATCTTTGATAAGTCGCATTAACCCACTTTTTCATAATATAAAGAATTGTAAAATGAGAAATGAGAAAACGAGAGAATTATTCTTGAGTATAAAACTTCTGATATTGTGTATCAATTGTATTGAATCGAGTT
>JAOWBN010029417.1:0-22001 GCA_028565015.1 Pinguicula moranensis
GGCTCCCTTCATTACCAAGTCCTGATCAGTAATAATGGAAATTGGAGGAATTCCACCCATAGCTTCCAACCACGTCTCAAATAACCACAGAAAGCTTTCCTATGTCTCGTCCTGTAAAAGGGCACATCCAAACTATATGGATTAAGAATGATGATTTACCCCATTAATGAAGCAAAAGGCATGTCCTACTTATTTGTGCGATATGTCGTATCAAATGCAACTACGTCCCCGAAGTACTGATATGATATCCGTGATCTAGCATCCACCCAAAAGAAGTTGGTTGCTCTACCATATCACATTGCATTGAATAATAAAACTGTGAATTCTCCACTTGCTTTTTCCTAAAATAATTTAAGACAGCCTGTGCATCTCCCATCTGTAGCTCCTTGTGCCTCACATCTCTCAAGTGGTTATAACAATCTCGTTTATCAAAACCTAAATTGGCACCACCAAACATAAACGGGAGTTTCGCAACTCGCAAATTTTCTCCTTGAAATGCTTTGGTTAAATCCTTAACCACTGTTGGCATATGCTTGTTGGACTTCATCTTCATTCGCTTGCATGGGGTCACTGGTTTGTGGTTATGATCATCAATGAAGATCGGTACCTTCCACTTCAAAATAAATCCATCAAAAGTGATACGAAGACTTGCGGGACATCCAATTCTGATGATCGACCCAGTTCTTTTTCTTTTGTTACTCGCATCTTGTTTCTCAGTACTTGGCGTCTCTTCATCCATTCCCATTACATTTTTCTTCGAGCCATTTGGTTCATGCTTTCCTTCATGTACGCACACATATAATCTGCTAATGACCTCATTGGAGTGTTGTTTGGTCTTAGATGAAGATCGTATGCGTGTACAAAATTTTTGTTGTCTACCATACTCTTCGTAATACTCACCTACTTCTTTCAAAGTATCAAAAAGCATCCCCTCATATGATTTTTCTAATGTTTTTGATGGGCTCAATTCAACAGAGTTCAGTTCAACACCTTGAGTAACTTGCAATGGATCATCCTTTGCCAAATTAAATGAAACTGCAAATAATATTTCAGTTTCAGCAAACATTCAGCAACACAAATCTTAAAATAGTCGCACGGAAAGAGTAAAGAAGTTTATTCTATTGAAAACTATTTCTGATAATTAGAGAAAAAGAAAAAGGGTCTATAGAATTCGGAGGAAAGAGTAAAGAAGGTTATGGGAAAAAAAATAAGGCTATGTTTTTTTTTGTGTGATCTCATCTCATCTAGTGAGAACGAAGCAGACGGTACCTGGCATTCTTTTTATTACTACTGACTTGGATATGCAATTATTCTGTTACTAAAACTGGGAAGCAACAAAACAGGAGCAGAATCAAAAAGCAAGGTATACAAACTGGAAAAGAATATGCGAAAGGAGTAAGTGAGAAGAAATTATGAGCCAAAAAAGAGATTTTGTGCAAATTTCAGTACATACCTTTTTCATCTGAGATTGAGCAGCCTTCAGGAACGTGAGCATGAAGACATAGGGAGTTGACTCGTTAAGACGAAAATTCAATTTCTTCCAAGATTTTCTTCTCCTGAGATACAAACAATGAAGAGCTGAGATTTTGCCATAAGAGTTCATCAATCCAAAATACTTTCTACTATCCTCGTTGTAGAGAATGGGGTAAACACAAGAATTTGATCCCTTGTGTATACCCTGTAGATATACTTATCAAGTCCGTGATCTACCACCAGTAAACGCAAGCAGATTTAAGCGAAACAACTAATATTGATTGAGAGCAGAGGAGGCTCTGCAATTTGGTAGGAAATGCTTACTTGGGGATGCCAAAAGTCTTCATATTTAGATACCAAAAGGAAAGCGGATCGAAACTAGGGTTCTGGGAACATCAAACCAAATTATAGCGGAGAATTTTGACATATCCCGAATGTCAATTTCTAATCAGATCAACGGCCAGAATTGTCATAACAAATGTAATGAGAAGTGACTATTGAACCCTCCCCATATATATATATATATATAATATTAGTCAAATCCAACTAATGGAATTTGATGTATATAATATACATCCCACAAACTTATATTTATTACATTTGTGCCCCCATAATTACAAACAAGTCCTTGTAGTTTCATAAACTTCATTTTGACCTCTATACTTTACCTTAATTATGAAATGACCCCTCAAGAATTTGATGTTAATATGTGTGACCCTAGAGGTTCCCAATAATTTCGCAATGGATCATGAATTAATATAATCAAATTACGGTTAATGATTTACACACTTGTAATTCATTAATCCCTAGTTCAAATCCATAGACCATGAGTGAACTCTAGCAAAATATCATGGCCCCCAAATATTAAAAATAGTCATGGAAGGAGGTTATCCTTTCAAGAACTAGCTCTTGTGTAATTAATATCCTTTCACCTTGTTCATATCCCTAATCTTGTATATTGAGGTTATTTGTCATTCTCATTAATATACATAAGATTTCTTGTAACAGAAGTCATGATCATTGAGTACTTATTAAACTCGTACTTTGCAAAGGCTTCCATCACTTCTTACAAATGGACGTAGGGAGATCTTCTCCTAATATTTTAGGAGAGGTGAATTCTTTATTGATCACTCACAATCCTTCCGTACTTCAAACTCCTCTCAAGACTATCCATTGTTACCCATTTATAGTGTAATTCGGAATAGAATCAATTAGTGACATCCATACTCAAGATCTTTAAGGTCATCTCAAGTTTGAGGATCATTTACACCTACTATTGTGTAGAGTATCAACCATTGACAAAATGGTGATCTCTATGCGAGCCAATCTGATGTACTTGTCAACTACACGCATCCATATTCTAGCTTAAATATCTCTACACTATAGTTGATGAGATCAACTATTTCCTTCAAAAGAAATTGGATTAGAACATGCTAGTATTAGTATGCCTTATCTCACTAATGCTATGGCTATAGATGTTTAGTATTGATAACGTAATTAGAGTGGTCTCATCATCACATCTCTTTTTGATACACTCTAAGTTATCATCACATCTCTTTACTATTTGGAATTCTATAAATAAAGCAAGTAAATAATCAAGCAGTAAAGGTTGCTACAATCATATATGTTACATTAAAGTGTTAATACAAAGGCCCAAGGTGATTGGCCTTAGGGCATAACACTAACAATGGTACGACCGATGAGTAGTCGTGTCAAATTACTTTTATCCTTTTTGGGATACACCCTTGAAATGGCTATGTTAACCTTAAATAGAGTTCCTACCAAATTAGTAGACAAGACTCCATACGAGGTATGGAAGGGAAGGGTCCCTAACTTGTCTTTTGTCAAGATTTGGGGATGCGAAACATATGTTAGGCTATTGATGCCTGACAAGCTTGGTCCTAAGTCTGACAAATACTTCTTTGTAGGATACCCGAGAGAAATCAAGGGTTACTACTTCTATCAGAGGTCGGATAACAAAGTGTTTGTTGCCCAACATGGCTTATTTTGGGAAGAGGAATTCCTCTCCAATGAAACTAGTGGGAGAAAGATCATTCTTGAAGAAATTCGAGATGATCCACTACCAGAAACTTCGGATCACACCGAAATAGAGCAAGTTCCAAGCAAGGCTTTGTAACAAGTTGCACCATCTGTTAGAAGGTTAGGGAGAGTGATTTGACAACCTAAGAGGTATTTAGGACTACATGAGAGTTTACTTATTAGTGATGTCGATCCCATGACACATAATGAAGCATTGTCACAAGAAGATTTCGAGGAATGACTTAAAGTCATGAAATCCCAATTGCATTCCATGGAAGGCAACCATATATGAGACCTGGTTGACTTACTTGACGGGGTAAAACTTGTCAAAAAAAATGGGTCTTCAAGAGGAAGACTTATATGGATGGAAACCTGACTGTGTACAAGGCCCGTTTGGTGGCAAAATGGTTTACTCAGATCGAAGGGATAAATTATGAGGAGACATTTGCACTAGTGGCCAAATTTCAATCTATTCAGATCTTTTCAGCTATTGCTGCATTTCATGATTATGAAATATGGAAGATGGGTGTCAAAACCGCATTCTTTAATGGGGTTCTGGAAGAGGATGTGTACATGGTACAGTCTGATGGTCTTCTGGATCCTAAAAGAGCTGAAAAGGTATGCAAGCTTAATAGGTCTATTAATGGACTAAAGCAAGCATCTTGGATTTGGAACATGAGGTTTGATTATGAGGTCAAGAATATGGAATTCATTAGAAACTTCAAAGAACCTTGTGTACACAAGAAATTGAGTGGGAGTTCAATAATATTTTTTGTGTTATATGTCTATGATATACTTTTGATTGAGAATGATATTCCTATGCTTGAACATGTCAAGATTTCATTGGGTAATTTTTTTTCAATGAAAGACTTGGGCAAGACTACCTATATCTTGGGTATCCGGATGTATCGAGATATATCAAAGAGATTCATAGGTTTGAGTCAAAGTACATACATAGGAAAGGTGTTGGAGAGATTGAATATGCATGATTCCAAGAGGGGTTTCCTACCTATATCACATGGCATCTCTCTCAGTACGTCTCAGTGTTCTAGGACACGTGAGCAGAGAGAAAAGATGAGCATTATTCCCTATGCATCGACGGTTTGGTCTATCATGTACTCTATGTTATGTACACATCCTGATGTATCTTATACTTTGAGCATAACAAGCATTTATCAAAAGGATCCCAGGGAGGATTATTGGACAGCGGTAAAAAATATCATTAAGTACTTGAGAAGGACTAATGATTTAATTTTGGTCTATGGTGGTGAGGACCATCTCACATATACGGAATAATGTGATGCCAGCTTTCAAACCGATCGGGATGACTCAAAATCACAGACATATTATGTATTTATGCTTAATGGTGGTGCCGTCTGTTGGAAGAGTTCCAAACAGGATTGTAGGTTAATTCCACCATTTAAGCAGAATATATATCTGCTTGCGAGGCAGGAAAAATGGAGATATCGATACGAGAGTTTGTTGATGAGCTTGGTGTTGTTCCTAGCATTGTTGATGTGATTGAGCTTATTGTGAGAACACCGAAGCAATTGCAAATGCAAAGGATTATAGATCTAGTAAGCGCAATATGCACATCAAACGCAAGTATCATGTTATTCGGGAGTTTTTTGAAAACAAAGACATCAAAATGCGCAAAGTAGGTACGGATAGTAATACAGCTGATCCACTGACAAAACCACTTCCTCTGGCACAACATGAGAGACATGTTGATGCTATGATTATACGATACATGAGGAATTAGGTTTCGGGCTGACATATGTTTTTATATGAACTTATAGGGCCTAGCACGTGGTACTTGATTGGCTCTATTTCAAGTGGGAGATTGTTAGTTAGTGACCTAGAGCACCAATCAGTTGATGGTGCACTTGTTAGTTTCATTTATACTGACTGATGTATATCATTTTGTTCTTTGATTTTGTATATATTCTGGATTATTTGGGTTGAGGACTCGAATTGTGAAACTCCACAAATTAATCAAGACTCTAAATTAGTCCCTAGTCATAAGTCATTAGCAAAGTAACAACTAGATGACTATGGTTGCATTTGGTATCCGGTTAAAGGGTGGACAATGAGAGTTTTCTATTTTCTGTCCGTGCTTATCCAATGTTTAGTATCCATTTTAGGCTGCATCCTGCCCGTCGGATAACTTTCCGATCAGGGTTAAATAGGTGTCAACTCTCTTTTTTTTTATCCGATTTTGATGGTAAGTAATGTTTATCCAACCTCAACTTTGATTGTGCAAAGACCAAAATACCCTCCTTTATTCCAGAAATTACATTCCTACAGCATATAAAAACAAATTCAAATTTTATATCAATTAATTAAATTTATTTAAATTTATTTAATTATATTAATTATTATATTAATTAATTAAATTTATTTAAATTATCATATTAATTAATCTAATTTATTCAAATTATTATATTAATTAATTAAATTAATTTAAATCATTATATTAATTAATTAAATTAATTTAAATTATTATCATATTAATTAATCAAATTTATTCAAATTATTATATTAATTAATTAAATTTATTTAAATTACTCTATTAATTAATTAAATTTATTTAAATCATTATGTCAATTATTTAAATTATTATATTAATTATTTTAAATTATCATATTAATTAAATAAATTATATTAATTTAATTTATTCAAATTATTATATTAATTCGTTTAATTAATTTAAATTAGTTAGAAAACAAGTATTTACATGTATTTGGGAATGACATTTCGGTAATAACACTTTATTTATCCTATATTGCGGGTAATCCGCCTTGCAATTGCCTGATACCAAACGAGGGAAACCGACAAACAACTATCCAGAGTGGTCACTACCAAACGGCGGATGAACAAATTTATCAGGAGTAAACCTGGAGTTATCCACAAAGGCGGATAACTCCAATCCAGACACCAAACGCACCCTATATGGACTAGCATGTGGATTAATTTATGATCATGTTTCATAGATCATTGATACGGGGTATCTATTTAATCACATGAAATATGAGTATTGGGTACATCAGTATTGGACTTGACCTATATTGACTTGTTGTATGGATTGTGTTTGTTTCATCAACAAAGTAATATAGTGTTAATTCAGTTATCTGAGATATTCATAATTCTGGGTGATAATGTGTAGTACGTAAGGTTATCAAACGCTCCTTTTAACCGACGGGTTGTAAAGGTAAGTTTTTCGAATATGCACGATTTATGCTGGAAGTTATGAATTATCAAGATTACTTTTGTCCATCTCATCTCGGATGAGATTATTAATATCCTTGGCCCCTTGATGCAGTAATAATTTTTACGCATGCATTTGTGGATATGGGATAGTCACATATTAACAATTATGTACTGAAAGTCAAGAAAGTAATTAATGGTCAAGGATAAAACATTCCTACACTTGACATTAATTATTATTATTTTTGGTAACCCGAGGTATCCGACTATCGGAATAACCGACTAATCCATAGAGACCTGTATCAGGCGACTCCCAACACAAATCAGGTCAATCTCAGGCCCATAGGGCCCACGGTTGGTATCAGAGAGAACTACACCATACCTCCAAAACACCCCAACCCACCCAATCAGAGACCGCCTTACCAACGCAAGAATGAGGTTCCCGAACGGAATATTCAGGTAGAAATTTGGACAGAAGTAAGGGACGTAATGGACCAACTTTTCAAGCAGCATCTCATACCAATGTTCGAGGACTTATATCGCAGGATCGAAACCAAGCAAGAAGAAGGGTGTATCCCACCGCCTCACCTAGAAGATAATGAATTCTGCAACCCATTTGGTGATGATGACGAAGAAACCCCATTGGCAGTCCGGACAACCATTGCTGGGCCGCGGGATTGCGCACGGAGCTGCCCGAATTCCATGGCCTACTCCAGCCCGAGGAATTCAAGGATTGGCTGCATATTCTAGAACAAGTATTTGAGCTAAAGGATGTGTCGGTGTCCAAGAAAATTCCGCTAGTGGCCACCCGCCTCAGAGGTTGGGCCCTCGCTTGGTGGAACCAGTTGAAGCTATCCAGACAAAGTCTTGACGAATCGAAGATTGTGACTTGGAAAAAAAATGAAGAAGAAGCTCAGAGCAAACTTCCTCTTGGGTAACTTGCAACGTTGCCTCAATTAACAATTGCACGGACTGCGCCAAAGTTCTTGGTCCGTTGACAAATACACCAAGAAATTTTATGACTTGGCCGCTTGGGTTGATCTCATGGAAATTGAAGTCCAACTCATGAGTCGATACATATGCGGCCTGCATACACAGATTCTTGACACTGTAAACCTGTTTGATCCTTTGACAGTGGCGTCTGCTTACCAGCAAACCCTTATCGTAGAATGCCAGACGCATAAAGCCAGCCATACCGCATTCATCCCCAGAGCAGCGACCAAAGATCCACCAACAAAGGTCGTGAAACCACCAGGGGCTCATGCGATCAATTGTTTCAAATGTGGTGACATGGGACATAAACATGCAGACTGCCATCGGATCGGCAAATATGCATTGTTCACATACGCAGATGACGCAGAGGGAACATCCCAGCCCCTTGATATCCTCACAAATCCCGCTTATGATGAAGTTCCCAAAGAAGTGGCCACCGGAGATACAGGCATCAGCCTATTAGTCTGTCACTCATGTCTCGCCCCCTGATCACCCGCTAGTGACTAGGTGAGGCATGAGTTATTTTACTCAACGTGCACAATTGCATGAAAAGCTTGTTGATTTATCATCGACAGTGGCAGCTGCAAGAACGTCATCTCTTGCAGTGCACTCACAAAACTGGGCCTTCTCACGGAAATCCACCCGAACCCCTACAAGTTGGCTTGGTTGAAACAGTGGAGTGAGATTTCTGTGTAGGAATGGGCTCAAGTCTCCTTTTTCAGTCGGGCCCAGATACAAGGATGTGGCTTGGTGCGACATTATCTAGATGGATGCTTGTCATCTCTTATTGGGACGCCCTTAGCAGTATGACCGTCGCGCTGTCCACAATGGATTTCACAACATCTACAGTTTCCTATTTGAGGGTGTTAAGATCACCTTAGCTCCACGGCGACCAAACCAATGACCCGATTCCAAGCCGCCCAAGTTACTTACTCTCACGCGGTGTTTGCAAGAATTAAAGGAGGCCCCCATTGCCTATCTCCTAATCGGCAGAGAGACCAGTAGACACGATCTGCAGTCAGGTGAAGCAATATCCATTCTTACAAAATTCAGCGATGATTTTTTGGATGAACTGCCCGCAGGATTACCCCTCTTACGGGCCATCCAACACCGCATCGATCTTGAGCCGAGTTTAGCATTACCAAATCGGCCTCATTATCGGATTAGCCCTGCAGAACATGATGAACTTTGCCAATGGGTTGAAGAGCTACTTCTTAAGGGACTAATCAGGAAAGTCTCAGCCCTTGTGCGGGCATTGCTCATACCGAAGAAATAAGGAGAATGGAGAATGTGCATGGACAGTCGCGCAATCAACAAAATCACTATTCGTTGCGATTCCCCATTCCACGGCTTGACGTTACTTGACCAGCTGCACGTTGCCTCTGTGTTTTCAAAATTAGAACTTAAAAGCGGTTATCATCAAGTCTGCCTTCGCCCCAGGGATAAATGAAAGTTTGCGTTCAAGACAAAAGAAAGACTCTACGAATGGCTTGTTATGCCCTTCGGACTCTCCAAGGCACCAAGCACTTTCATGTGAGTCAAGAATCAGGTACTCTAGCCTTTCATTGGTGTGTGTGTTTTTGTTTATTTCGACGACATCCTTATTTATAGCCAAGATACGGACTCTCACCGCCAACACTTGCGAGAGGTTCTGTCTAAATTGTTGCAGGAAAAGTTTTATTGTGCCAAACACAAGTGTCTCTTCTTTGTTCACCAAGTGTCCTTTCTAGGATACATTATATCATAACATGGTCTGTTGGTGGATCCAGAAAAGGTGGATGCAGTGGCTCAGTGTCCTACTCCACATATCATAACCGACGTGCTGGGATTTCACGGCCTCGCTTGCTTTTATCGCCAATTTTTAGCCCATTTTAGTGCAACTATGGCTCCTCTGACAAATTGTATAAAGGGGACAAGGTTCGAATGGACGGTTGAAGCCGATTATGCTTTTATTCGTATCAAAGAGCATCTGTGTCAAGTACTGCTTCTCATTTTTTCCAAATTTTGCGAAGCCCTTTGAAGTACACAATGATGCATCCAAACTGGGAATATGCGTTGTCCTCAGTCAGCAATACAAACTGATCGCCTACTTTAGCGAGAAAATTGCGGGTGCTCGGATGAATTACAGTGCCTATGATATTGAATTTTATGCAGCGGTGCAAGAAATCAAACACTAGAGACATTACCTTTTTATAAGGAATTCATCCTCTTTACCGATCATGAAGCTCTCAAGCATATGCACAATCAGGATAAGGTTTCAGCAAGGCATGTTGCCTGGTTTTCTTATCTTCAACAAGTCACTTTTATGATCAAGCACAAATCCAATGCTATGAACAAAAATGCAGACGCTCTTAGCCGTCGTCACTGCCTGCTATCCAAAATGTGCGTCCAAGTTACAAGTTTTGAAGTTCTGAAATCTTTGCTTTCCACTGATGCCTTCTGTGGACCGATTCTTCAAAAATTATCCAACCATGAGCCTTCAGACTACTCGATGCATGAAGGCTCCCTCTTTAAAGTTAACATGATATGTATACCTGACTGTGGTTTGCGTCAGCAAATTATTCATGAAGCACACACCAAGGGACATTTGAGAACAGCTCGCACCATTGCTCTAGCGCAACAATCTTTTTACTGGCCTTCTTTAGAGCAGGAGGTCACTCGCTTTGTATAGCGCTGCCCTATTTGCCAAATTTTAAAAGGACACTCCTCCAATGCCGGACTCTATCTTCCGCTTCCGATACCAGCCCAACCATGGATAGATTTGAGAATGGATTTCGTGCTCGGGTTGCTGCGTACACAACGCGGGTTTGACTCCATCTTTGTAGTAGTCGATCGCTTCTCAAAGATGTCTCTCTTTATTCCCTGCAAGAAAACCACGGATGCTAGCAATGTGGCACTTCTCTTCTTTTGAGAGATATACCGTCTTCATGGTCTTCCCCACACGATCAACTTTAATCGTGACTCCAAATTTATCAGCCACTTTTGGAGGAGTCTATGGCGCCTTGTACATACCAAACTTTATTTCAGCAGTGCTTACCACCTACAGGCAAATGGCCAAACAAAAGTTGTAAACAAGTCACTTGGTAATCTCTTACATTGTCTGGTCCAGGAGCATGTGAAAAGTTGGGACCTTGTCTTGAGAAAAGCTGAATTTGTTTTCAACCACATGACAAATAGTAGTAAGGGGTTCAGTCCATTCAAGTGGTTTATTCATGCGTACCCCGTGGACCGCTGGACCTGGCCCCCATCCCGGACAGGCGCAACCCTCATGGAAAGGCCTCTGACTTTGTCAACAGTCTGCAAGAGATCCACAAAACCGTGTAGCAATACCTGTCTGAGGCCTCCATTAAATACAAACAAGCCACTGATTTGCACAAGCGCCTAGTGGAATTTAAAGTTGTTGACTTTTTGTATGTAGTACTCACTTAAAGATAGGTTTCCCCCGGGGGACTATGACAAATTGGCAGCAAGTCAAGTGGGTCCGTTCAAAAATTTTGAAAATATTAATCCCAACACTTACCGCCTTTGCCTACCTAGCCATTTGCACGTGCCCAACGTCTTTAATGTCAAGCACCTGGTGCCCTATTTTGTGGACAATTCTGATGAGGACACGGTCGCAAATTCGAGGACGAATTATCTCAAAGCTGATGTATCACAGGATGATAAAATTGCCGCCAAAAGTGATGATTTCTGGCGTCTGGAGTATAGACGCAAACCAATGACAAGAGAGGCTCGTGGGAAGCTCATCAATGCCTAAATAACACTACATTAATGACCTCGAGAAGCGATGCAACGCACGAGTGACTGTTCCCAAAGAATGCTCTATTTATTGCGCGTGTTACTATTTGACTATTTTTGTTTTTGTTTTTCAACTGTCACTATTATAATAGTTAGAAAACTGAATGATATCTATAAGTAGCCAGATGGATTGTAAGACATGACAGTTGATTATTAAAATAAACTTGAAGTTATCTTCTTGAATTCGTGTTCGAGTTCATTCTGTCAATTCAGATTGAATTGCATAAACCTTCCTTGGCTTCTCTGTTCAAAACAGAGCAACTTGGCTCATTCTCTTGCCTATCTGCTTCACAAACAGAGAAAGTGTCAGTGTTGTAATTTCTAGATTACACTAGTGGGTATTGGAGACAGGTTGTTATCAGAGAGAACAACACCATGCCTCCCAAATGCCCCAACCCACCCAATTAGCCACCATTGGGTCACACCATTTGACAAACTAAAGAATCTTGCAAACGGATCGAGATTGGGTCAAATTGAATTAATTAATTTGATAACTTGGATACGAGAAAAATTGTATTTTGGTGCGACCGTCTCAATTTACAATGACCGAGCTTTATTTAATTGAGCCTAGTTGCAAGGAAGGAGACTAATAGGCTCGAATTAATCGAGCCCAATCTTGAATTAATGTAATTGGGCCCAATGTCCTAATGCTATAACACGTAAAATGTGATTTCGCGTGTGAACAAAATATTCTCACTTCCGTCTTCATCTTCTCCATGCAAACTCGAGCCATTCAACGCGAAAAACAAGGAAATCGAGCGGTAAGCTCGTTGGGTTGCCGGATTCGTGATCTAGTAGCCATCTTTAGTTTTCCAGGGAGTGCTCTTGGTGGAAACCTCCTTCGTTGGAGGTTTCGTGAACCTACGGGATTTCAAATTCTTCACGGGTCTTGCAATTTCTGGCGGAATTAAGGTAGGTTTGCTGAACCTTATCTCAAGAACATGCTAATACACGCATTGGGGGTCTCAATTTTGAGTTTGGTTTGAACTTGAAAGTGTTAAAAAAATTTGAAATCGTGCCCTCATTTCCTTACATTGGTATCAGAGCTAGGACATGTTTAAATTCATGTTCTTGTGATGTCTTGATGCAATTGGCATGATTATTTCCTTGTTTTGAACTTCAATTGCAATCAATTTTTGTGAAATTTGAAAAAACCCAAAAAATCCTAATTCAGGAATTTTGATTTCAATTCTAATTGGATGAATTAATGGTTTAATTATGTAATTGGAAGTATGAATTACATGGTTAAGTGCTTAATGGATTTTGGGATACACAAAAACCAAAAATTGAATAACCCTAGATTTATGGATTTTTGGATTTTGTTAGATTTGATTCAATTAAGTCTTGAACCATGCAATTGAATGCTGGAATTTCAATTTAGTGTGATCAATTGCAAGTTTGACCCATGAATTTGAAAAGCCCCATTTCTATATGGAAATGATAGTTAACCATATGGTCCAATTGTGGACAGTTGCAATTGCTTGTTATCTTCTTTGCCAATGGTTCGAGGAAGATTAACTGGCCAAACGATGGCTGTCAAGCTCTTGTGAAGGGTATGTATATGCCCACCATAAAGGAGCCCAATGTTGGTAACAAGACATTCCTCCTTGGGCTCATGTGTGAAGATACTTGTATGTTCGTGAAGCTAAAAAATTAGTGATTTGGCACAAGAGTTTATGCGCATGGATTAATTCACTTGGAGCTCACTCTATGAGTCCTTCAGTTTTTATCTAGCCTACAAAGAATATAATACTTTGTTTCTAATTGCTTAAAAGAATTTATAGACACATATTGATGATATGTTTATGAAATGGCAGAAAATAAGATGCCATTTTGAGAAAATGGAGACAAAGCAAAAGGCGTGCATCACGTGAGAGAGAAGGCACACAGACTCCCACGCCTCATGCATCGATCGGTTGGAGGGTGCTTTGTACATGTGCCTCACATGAAAAGGCACGCAAGCTTCACTAGGGGTGCTTTGTACATGGTTTTCCATAACCGAACCGAACCGAAAAACCGAAAAATCGAAAAATCAAAAATTTTCGGTTTTTCGGTTATGGAAAAAAAATAACCGAACCGAAAACCGAAAATTTTCGGTTTGGTTTTTCGGTTAACCGAACATTATATCTTTTTAAAAAATAGGTTTTAGGGTTGAAATTTTTTATTTTCTAATTTTTTTAGGGTATTAAGGTTTATTTGTGGGTTGGAATATAAAATTTATATTTATATCACTTATTAACTAATAAAACTTATATAACCAATAAAATTTTAAAACTCATATCATATAACTTAAAAATAACTTATAAATTCATATAACCTAAAAATAACTTGAAAACTTAAAAACTTTTATATCTTATAACTTATAAACTTATATAAGAATTATATATATTTTATTTACTTATAAACTTAAAAAATTATAGGCTTTGTATAAATTATAAACTTATATAAGAATTATATAAATTTTATTTACTTATAAACTTATAAAGTTTATAAACTTGTATAAGAAATATATAAACCTTTATTTACTTATAAACTTATAAAAGTGGAAGGATCCGTTGACATTATTTGTGACACGATTTATGACACTGTTTTCTCAAAAGTATATGTTTAGTATTCGTAGGGTTTAGGGTTTGGAGTTTAGGGTTTAAATATTTAAATATTTAGATTTTAGGGTTTATATTTTTGAATTAGGGTTTATGGTTTTTTTACGATTTTAGAATTTAGGATTTTTAGGGTTTAGGATTTAAGGTTATAACTTATAAAATTTAATAAAAAAACCCTGTACAATTTACTTATCTAAAAATCTGTGAAAATATAATAAAAACCTGTACAATTTACTTATCTAAAATTCATCACATATATGTTTAATACTGTTGCAATATCAAATATCCATATGACCATACCAAAATAAAGATTAAGGCGTCGTGAAGTCATTGAAGTAAATCTGAATAAATATTAAAGAATAAACCCTAACACAGTAACACGTGAATTGAAAAATGAATTGAAAAGAGATGTCATGTGACGAGTAGGTTTGTAATTTGTTTGTACCCTAAAAATTAAAAAAAATTAAAAAATTAAATTTTTTTTTAACCAAATAACCAAAAATTTTCGATTATTTTGTTCCGGTTGACCGTCGGTTTTTCGGTTAACCGAAAAATCGACGATTATTTTGCTCACCCCTACTTGTCCCTATAGGCAAACCCTGAGGCAGGGTGGATAACCACTAGGACACAAATATCAGGATACCTCAGTTATCAAAAAAATATTAATACATTTTAAATTTGGCAATTGAAAATTTTTGGCGTAGGTTGTGAAATCTAAAAATACGTATTTCTTACCAACCATCACCCCACTACATCCAAAAATTTACTCTATGAAGGTTGATGAATCCAAAATCTCCTTACAAGCCTGTAAGCTTTTTGCATGAAGATCCTTACAAAATCGCATACCGACACTGGATAACCTACGTTATAAAAGGGTAATTCAAATTCAACAGCACATTGATTGGAAAGTCTGCAATGTAGACAAGAAATAATACAATATTTTTAAAGGGGATGCAATTGGGAATTTCTCTTGTGGGAAGGAGACTTAAAATTGGTTAGGGCTCCTCTTCACATTACACTAAGAACCCAACAATATCTCACACGACATGACTAAAACAAAAAATCGCGGAAGAAGAGAAGAATGACAACTCATCTGGCTGACGACAATTTGGAGGATTTGGCTCCACCGAAATGCATTTATCTTCAATTCAACATAGCCATGCGGAGTCCTGTGGCCGCAGATCTGTTAAGGCGCCAACTATGGAAAATATTTCATGGACACAAGCTCATCGACTCTGCTATGTCACGCAGATTTGGAAAGAGAACCAATATAGGAGGTTTGTGTTGTAATAAGCGTGGTTTTGCAAGTACGTTTTTGTACATTCAAATAAATAAATAAATAAAAATTATTGAAAAATGGAACAAAAAAAAGTAAATGAAAGGACTACCTGGTTCTATTTTGATAATATTCATTGCGGAGAAATGTTCTCAATGCCGGTCGAAGCCAATAGCAAAGCTAGAGCTAAAGTACCAAGCACATAACGAATATACCATTTTTTGATGTACACACCACTCCCCAAATTTTCAAGGATACGAGGGTGTGGTTGCCACCCTTATTTATTTATTTTAAAAATTTACTGTTTTTCTATCTGCATTTTTTATTAATTTATTAAGTATTCGGCTTTTGCCACAATTTTTTTTCTTTCTATTTATTACATCCATTTTCGGCTATTCAAATATCATACATGATTGAGGATTTTGAAGCCAATCCCTTTGCATTAATCCCGTGTTTAAAGAGTTATATGTAGATTTCATATTCCAGATAGAGACTTTTGTGTTCTCCAATATGGTTTCATGGCTCTGTGGCGTGCCATTGAACAAGAAATTTTTGTGGGATTTCTATATCCCCCACAATAGGATGTGCCAAAAATACTTCCAGACTTCCAATTCTCCCGCTTAGTGATTTCAAGATGTAGAAGATAGTGTGTCATTGGATTAATACTCCCCGCGTGGTAGTGTCTGAGCCATTTGTAGAATGCTTGCCAAATGTTGTATAATGTGCCACATTCGAAGAATATATGGTGTTGAGATTTTTCCTTGCTTGGCAGAACACAGATTCTGAGTCTGGCAGCTGGGTTGTGCCTATGCGTCCCTTGCACAACTTGTCAAAAGTTGCTATCCTTTCCTGAATTAGGCGCCAGATGAAAGCATGCATTCCCTTTGCGGAGCTGTTACTCCAGCTTGTGGCCATCACAACTTTGTTCTGCACCCAAGTACCCATGAACTATGTTAGTACTGTATAAACTATTTTTAGCGTGTAGGCACAATTTTCTCTATTCGTCTGCCATCTCAAACTGTTCTTTCTTCGAGGTGGATCTCAACACCTGCAATAACAGACTCTAAAATAAGTAATAGTAATAATTCACAATTAAATAGAGGTATGTGTCAATGCCATAACCATGTAAGTTCTACACTTTTTGGGCAAACTTTGCAACTACCATGCTACCTTTGATTAAGGCAATTGAGTATAACCAATCAAAGATGTATGCCGGGCATCCCAGAGCAGTTCACATTTTTTGCCAGAGTAATGTGTCTTCTCCATCTCCTATTCGTCGCTGCAGATTACTGTTTAACCAATATGCCGAGCACACAAATTTGCATAAGTCTTTCCTTCATCGGGACCAGCGACCAATGGCAATAGTTGTTGGCCAGTCTCTATCCAAACCCAATGGACACATGTAGGGGGATTGCATGGTTTTTAGTAAACCATCTTGATTAGTTATAATGTTCCAGAACTATCATCGAGCAAAGCTAGGTTAAATAGCTCAACATTCTTGATTCTCAGGTTGTATTGACATACTTCCCTGCAGACAACGTCCCACTTGAACAAGTGTACCAATTTGGATTCCTGGGATGTTCACCACCATAGGAATAATGATTGAATCCTTTGTATGGTGGCTATGATTTCTTAGGCGCTTTAAATTTGGGTAGGTAGTATTTTGCCAATCCGGTAAGTGTGGACTTGATAAGTGAGAACTGACCCATAAAATGCCAGGTAGGAATTTTCCCAGCTCTTGATTTTTTTTTTCTGCAATTTTTCTATCTCCGTTCGCTATGTAGCTATTTTAATTGGGTTTGCATATAAGGGCAAACCAAGGTTAAGCTTGTGGTAGCTTAGCTGTGAGGCAGTTGAGATAGGCCACATAATTTTGAAAGTAGTATTGAATATTTGTCCCTACAACGTAGCTCTTTGAGAAATTTATTTTTAAGCCCCGATGACATGCAAAAAGCCTTAGAACTTCTTCCATCCCCTTGAATAGCAATGAGAAAGAGGAATGGTGACAGGAGGTGCCTTTCCTAAGTCCCCTCTGTAATGCGAAATCCTCAAAATGGCTTCCAATTTACTACTAGTACTATAGTGGCTATAGTTACACATTCAGCAATCCATCTCTCCACTTCCCGCATAAACCAAAATTTTCTAACATCTTAAGGAGGAGGCCCCAATTTACTAAGTCAAAAGTTTTGTAAAGTCAACCTTGAGTAGTAGGCTTCTATACTATTTTAACTTTTAATCTTATTTTTATTATCTTTCAATATTTTATATTTTTTTACTATATGCCGCCTACCAATCCTGTTTTCAAAAATGATTTTTTGGGCCGTTTGAATTGCCTACACGTATTTATAGCAGAGGAAGAGGTGAGGATGTTTGTGGCCCACATTCATTTTTGTATATTAATATACGGTGGGACCAATGCAATTACTAATAAAAAAAATTCATTTCTAATTATAAAATCAAGAGAATACATGAAAAATTGGTCATTAAAATATTTTTGACGTAGAATCTAAAAATACATATTTCTTACCAGCGATCACCCCACCACCCAAAAAATCTTTTTACTCTTTGAAGGTTGTCGAATCCGAAATCTCCTTATAAGCTGTCAGCTTTTGCAAATTCGTATACTGACACTAGATAACTTACATTATAAAAGGGTAATTCAAATTCAATAACACATTGATTGCAAGGTCTGCAAAGAAATAATATATCATGTTTAAGGGGATTCGGAGAATAGAAGAATGGAAATTCATCTGGCTGGTGAGAATTTGGCTCCACAAAAAATGCAATTATCTTCAATTCAACCATATATGCCAATTTAGGTGGCCGCAGATCTGATAAGGAACCAGCTATGGAAAATCTTTCATGGACACAAGCTAATTGACTTTGCGTATTTTCATGCATATTCATAAAGGGGGAAATAATATGTATTAGGTTTGTGTTGTAATAAATGTGTTAGCCTAGTGGTATATTGAAGACCACATTATGGCCCAACAATCTTGTGAAGCCCAACCCAAGAAGACTCCAGAACATGAAGACATCAACATGAAGCTTCCAGAATCCACTTCAGAGACTGATTTGGTGGTGAACAACAATCAAGAAAGCTGCAAAAGGAGGAAAAGCTGATGAACTTTCTAGATTCAGTACAATGCATCTATAAATCTACAAAATATCTATCACAAATGTAATACAATGAATTTTTTGAAATATATAATAAATATTCTTCAAACTCTAATGCTTTAGCACAAGTTCATTACTCCCAATATGAGTATAGCGGGTCTCTGGTGCTAATTGTTACATGCCACAAGCACTGCTCAGCATGATGGGAAGTTGCCCATGTTGCAAGGGAAGGCTGCTCATGATTGAAAATGAGCCAGCCTTGCTATAAATCAGCATGACAACAATGGGTGAGGGAGGGAGGCATCTGTAAGGTCTGCGTTATTGATGAAGGATCCTTTAAAATGAAGGTAGCAAGATTATACTCAGTACAACCTTCAAACAAGGCACTAGACAGTAGCTACATATTCCAAAGAATGTGGGTAGGAAGCAGGAGGCAGGGCAAACAAAATGCATGCTCACAAGCTAGGAGCTTAACTGGTCTATTTCAGGTATCTAAGTCTGATTGGACTATGACCCATCAAATCATTACAGGAATAGCTCACCGAATAGTATCGAGCTGTGTGCCAATATCTCTCAACAAAGGGAATTGATAAGTTGACAATCAGGACGTTCTGATTCGGTGAAATGCGGATGATAGCGATGATCTAAATGTTGAGTTATTTTATGATCTACTATGATGCTAGGTGAGCCGTGTACCAGATCACCTTTTTTTTAATACAAAGGTCTCCGGGACTCAACTGAATACCCAAATATTCCTTTGGGTACATACACAACGACCACAACACATGTACCGATCAAATGTGGGAAGGTTTGAAATTGCGAACCGCCCGAGGACGTGGCCACGAAGATGATTGCCAGCAGGTTTCGAACACTGGGCCTCTAGGCATGCCCTGAGAGTCCAGTCAATTCACCACTACCAGATCATCCTTAACTATACCTGATGGGAAGTACGAAGAGAATACAATGATCACATATTTCGTTTCATAAAGGCTAGTAGCTTGGGGTATGCATGACATGCTGCGTTGTCTTGTTATTTTCTTTCAATTTTTTTGTAATTGCTGTAAATATTTTTTATTAATGAATTTGGCTTATCCAAAAAAAAAAAATAGCCTAATTTAATTAGAAATCCGTTATTTGACCTAATTGAGCTTTTACTCCATCTAAGTATGTTACCTAAATATCTATTTATGTGTGTTTCTATTCCATTGATCGCAATGCATTGATGCATGTGTTCGTTTTTTCTGTTTTCATTTTTCTGTAATTAAAATTTAAAACTAGTTATTAACAGAATGTATATGCTGTAAGCTGTTGATTGGTGGGTCTTTTGTGTTTTTATGAGTAATTTTTTATGCATGTAATTCAGTGGGATATATGCAATGTATTTTATCTGCAATAATCTTAAGGCGTGAGAGTATAAAAATATACTAAAGTTAATTTTTAAAAATTCATTAAATTTATAATATTAGACATAAAATAATCAAACAACAACAACAAATATTAGATTTGCAATTGGAGGCCATAGCCCCATTTTTTCGTCACTATTACATTTTTTTATTAAAGGGTATTTTTTAGGTGATTACCAAACTTCATACAAAAAAATTCGGGTAGGCTGGCCTCTCGTCTATGATGTAAATTTCAAGTGCGGATCCTCTCCATCCCTTCTTTAACCTACTTTCCAGCCGTTATCCTGATGCATGGTTTGCGCTTTAGTCCCCAAACTAAAGATTGAGAAGTGGAGATTACGAAGATAAAAATTCACAATACATTTTAGTTGAAAATCCACACTACCTTATCATTGCATTGATTATAAGCTGAAACTTCTACTGAATACTTTTTTACTTTTGAATTGAGAAAATTATTTTATTGATGAAGTAAAGCACCTAAATATTCAAATTTATTGTGAAATCATTGTAAATTGCATCACACCTTAAAATTAAAAATAATGTTCACTTCTATTTTATGTGATTACTTTCATATCGGTATTTGTAGCTAAAAAAATATTTAGATACATAAAATCAAATACATTTGGATAACATTAAAAACTAAATTTAAAAATAATATGTTTTTTTTATCAGAAAAAAGGAATAAAATAGTGCGACTCTCTTCACAAGGTGTCCGAGCAAAAATCTCAAAGTGGGCTGAAGTGGTAATGAAGAAATAATTCACAAAAAGTGGGGTTACTAATTAGTTTTTGTGTGATGAGGGCGACTGCCCCCTCCCCTTGGGCTACGCCCTACAAAGTGGGGTTACTAATTAATTTATAGTTATATTATTTGTTGTTACAATTTTCATGAAGAGAAATGTTGATACTTTGTTCGGAAAAATGGATTCAGCAGACAAGCTGCATTGCATCATTGCATGGCGGTCAATGTAGTAAAACAATAAATTAAATAAGATTATGGAGATGAAGTGAGATTTGAACTCGATCAATGAATTTTACAGGAATTTGGCACACGTTGACTTAGGCATCAATGCTCACTGCAAAGACAAAGTGCAAATGAGGGAGATTAAATTAATTTTTTTAGTATCAGTGTATATAGTTTATAAATTTATATTTATAATTGTGAAATTTTGAATCAATAACAATGGTTCAATTTCAAACCTACTCAGTTTTTGTTTCTTTTGACATTTTAATGAAAAAAATTTGAATATTGGGCAAAAGTTTAAGCCAAATCTTCCTCTTCCGGGTTATTTGATTTGGAGGAATTGTCATTACTCTACAGTCGACAGAGACCACAGTGATCTGACAATGGAGGATTAATACTTATTTTATCATTGGAATGAAACACGAAACTATTTAAATTTATTGTAATATTATTGTAAATCATCTCATTTTCACGTGTCTCCGTTCTCAATCTAAGGTGGAGCATATGAGAATTGTTTATTAAACATTTAGATACAATAATAAAATACATTCAGATAAATATTAAGGAAGACCCAAAGCCAAAGATTTGTTTATCTTTTCCAATGCTTCATCTATAATTTTGTACTTTTTTGCTTCATCCCATTTTCACGAGTCCCTTTTTCACTCTCCGGTAGAACATATGAGACCATTCTTTATTAAACATCTATATACAAAAAAACATTAAAACTAAATTAACAAAATGGTTTGATTTTTTGTAACCATATGTGTCCCAACTTTGTAACCATAAATCCAAAAGGTCCTGGCGCATGTTATGGCTATTGGCAAATTGGAACATTTGGTTGTACAGAAATGAAGTTTTGTAGCTCAAAATATTCAATTCAAAAGAGCAAATATAAACGCAGCTGATGTTTAAGGCCGTTCCCAAAGATAAACTCAAAAACAAGAGTTTAGTTAGATAATGTTGAATTTGTAGCAATCACGTATCTTAGAGATATTAGATATACGTGTATATAATAATATATAAAATTGAATTAAAGAAGAATGACTATCTTTAAAATGAAAGGGTAACTTAGAGATATTAGATATTAGATAAAAAGATATTAGATAGTGTTTTATTGTAGAAGTAAAT
>JAOWBN010029440.1:0-10345 GCA_028565015.1 Pinguicula moranensis
GAAGTGATTTCTTTAGCACCATCAACTCAAAGATCAGTTGAACAGGCATGATAACATGAATCTTCTTAACAGTTGAAAAAAAAAGTAGCAGGACACAAGATCATGAAAGGCATAGGAATATTGCTTCTAACCCTAATAAACCTCGACACACAATTTTTGTATCAACTAGGAGGTTGTTATAGACCAATGGGGTATTTATAGTAGAACTGCTGGAATTTTCCTCTCAGATCTACTTACAAAAATAGTTGTTAGTAACTTCTTCAAACAGATAATCGAAGTACTAAACAAGAAATGAAACGAGGCAGGATATTTCCCGTGGTTTACCGGTTTTTCAACTACGTTCAAGTTGAGCTCCAAACTAGGATGCTCGCCGCTAGTATTATTACTTCACCAAACCGAATATCTTCAGAAAGTTATAGCACACAAACTCTCGAACAAATGCCCACAAATCTCCCGAACAAAAGATCACAAAATTGGACAAACAACCTTGTTGTAAAAGCAGTGACAACATGTCACTATTGGTCTACAAAATAGGTAGAATAAGCCTGAAAAACTCAACAGAGGTTTTCTGACGAAAGAGCTGAGAGAAACTGGAGTTGCTCTCGTGAAGTGAGAGAAAGAGTTGATCGAATTGAATGCATATGTCAGAGGTAAAAAAAATATCACGCCTATAATTGATCATGTCCGTCAGATCTCTTCCATTGAACGCTCGTGGTTTAGTCTTGTAAGTACATATCCTGGCCACATGATCAAGTTGCACGTCCGGCGGACCAGATTCATTCTTTCTACCTCTTAACATAAGTCGTTGGATCATGTCAGTAAACGGATGGCTCAGATCAATCCTCTGGTAATGGTTAGAGACTCGAGGGACCGTTTTGTTTCTCACTGTCAGATCATCCTCCACGCGGACGACCCAGATTAAATGTTGCATGTTTAGGCGGTAAGGCATGTTTAGGCCGTTAGATCATATTACACATGAATGGCTCAGATTAGTTGCACTATAAGACTCAGATTTAGCACCTGAAATACATCACCTTTCAGATTTTATTAATAATGAATGATCAGGATTTTTCCACGTGTCACCACCAACTCCATCAAATCAAATAACAGATATACAACCAAGATTAAATCATTTAATAAGGATATTAAAGTAACTTTACATTTACATTCTCCACCTTGAAGTTACTAATTTTTCACATCAAACATATTAGCAGCAAACCAAACCGCATTTCATCATCACTCACCAAATAGTACATAGAATTAAGTATCAATTCATCCCAATGAGTTTCAGACAAAGCTGAAACTTACCTTGAGTCACAATTTTAGTACCAAAGTTTGCAATATTTACATTAGTACCAATTTTAACCAAGTTCACCAGTTTTTTTTCTTCCTGAAATTACATCTCTAATAAAAGAAATTTCACATCAACATGTTTTGCCTTTCATGAAAAACAGGCTTCTTACTTAAGTAAATAGCTGACTGACTTTCAGAATGCACAGAAGCCACAAAATCACGAATACCAGCTTCTTTCAAAAGTCTTTGAAGCCGTAAAGTTTCCTAATATGCATCAGCAATAGCAATACTCAACCTCAGTAGTTGAAAAAGCAACTACATGCTATAACTGAGATTTTCAACTAATACAACTTTCACAAAATAAGAAATAATAGCAAGTAGTAGACTTCTTAGGGTCTGAGTCCCCAAAAAAGTCACTATCGATATATCTAACAAGATTCATTTTAGATTTTTTTTTTTAAAATATAGCCCTAAACTTTCAAAACCAAATCAAATATCTAACAGTCCACTTTAAAGTAGTCCAATGTTCAAAACCAGGTTTAAATATAAACCTACTCAACAAAGATACAACAAAGGCAATATCAGGTCTAGTAATAACCATAGAATAAATAAGTGAACCAAGCAAGTTAGCATATGGCATATTCTCCATTTTCTCAATTTCACTAGGAATTTTTGGACACTGATCTTTACTAAGCTTGAAATGTGCAGCTAAGGGAAGTGAGACAAGTTTTAACTCTTTAAACAAAAACTTTTTAAATAATTTTTGCATATAAGAAGTCTGATGCAATTTTAAAGTTTCCAATTTTTTGTCTATTAAAATTTCTATTCCCAAAATCCTCTTAGTTTTACCTAAATCTTTCATTAAAAAAAAACTTTCATTTTGAATTTTGAATTTAACTTCAATTTAAGCTTTAGATTGACTCATAAGAAGTATGTCATCCACATAAAGTAATAGAAACATAATTTTTTCCCAAAATATTTAAAATACAAACAGGAATCATACTTGCTTATACTAAAATTTAGATTACACATAAAAGCATCAAATCTTTTATAACACTATCTAGGTGTTTGTTTCAGACAATATAATAATTTTTCAGAGAACAAACATAGTCAATTTTCTTTTATCAATAAAACTAAGGGGTTGATCCATAAAGATTTGCTCCTCTAATTTACCATTCAGAAAAGTAATTTTAATATCAAGTTGCTCTAATTCTAAATCCAGGAAGGCTACATAAGCAAGCATAATACGAATAGTTTTATACTGAGCAACTGGAGCTAATATCTCATTATAATTAATATTTTCCATTTGGGAAAAACCTTTAGCAACTAACTTAGCTTTAAAAATATATGGATCAAAATCTGTTAATGGCCCCATTAATGGCTGGAGAAAAAAAGATGCCCCGTTAATGGCAGGAGAAAGCCATTTTACGGAATTAGAGATTGGGGTTGTCACAACATCTCACCCCCTCTCCACTACTTCTTAATCTAACTCATCCTAGTCGAGTCCTAGATTAGGTAAGCCCCATTTATCCACCCGCAGGTGTCCTCGGATGCGTCTAGGTAGTTGTGTATTCAAGAAGGACAAATTATTCCCCGCCAATCCAAGCTTGGCCAGATTATTCGCTATGCAATTCCCTCACGTAGCTGATGCTGGGTGATTAAACGTATTCCAGTCCTTTCCTTATGAAATGTCTTCCAAAAATCTCACAAGTACCAAGGGGTGCAATGATTTTGTCTAACTCAATTGGTTAGGAGCAACGAATCTATCTCTAGTATACATCTCTCCATCCATGTTCTCTGCATATCCGCAATACCGCCATTGCAGCTTGTAACTCAACACCATTGTTTGTGCCAACCCTCAAGAAGAATGAGTATGCTGCCAACATGTTGCCATGTTCATCTCTAATGATACCCTCTCCCCCGATATCATAGGGTTCTCCAGACAACTTCTATCCGTGTTATGTTTAACCCAGCCTGCTGGAGGCCAGCACCAGCGGACCAATCTAAACCTTCCTCTGATTCTCAATTTTGGCTTGATATTTAGCTCCTGTAAAATTCCACCATCCTGTTCCTGCATTCGAAACTATTCATCGGTCAGTTCTAAAGTACTAGTAACCAACGTTCTTACCTCCATCCATATCTGATCCGCTGTTTGTGCTAGCCCTTCAAATTCTTGCCCAGCACCTGTGAAACCACAAACACCAAGTTAGTATAACAGGAAAGGTAGTAAAAAGAAAGCCTTTCCGTCCCGCCCTAGCAATCAGTGTTTTCCATTGGGCCATTCTTTCCCTTCTACATTGCTGGTTAGCAAAGTTCACATCCAGTATCACCGTCGTTGTTTCCAAGGTCCCATTGGACAGTATATGATTTGTGGATTCCTGCAGTCTACTACTATTGCATTGACACACTGAAGCCAACATGACACCCTCTTCACTAATTGCTCATCCCTCGGTAGGCACTTGTGCCATGCTTTCCATGCACGCATTGATATTTGGGTAGGGATATGCTTATTCCAGATCTAGTCCTTTACCTCAGCTTTACCCCTGACCAAATTCCATGCCAATTTTGTTGTGAACTGTTCATCTATTTCATGTGTCCACACTGTTATATCCTTGCCTAACTCCAAGTTAGGAAGTATCATTCTCATTACTTCATCTGCTACTTCTTCTCCCACAACCTAAGCCAGCTTGGTGTAGTCCTACTGTCCTGCCATGATAAACTCCTACAATAGTGAAGTTCTGCCTTGTATCTGAGAAATTCTTTCGTCCAGGGGCTATGTACCTATCCACTTATCGAACCAAAAATCATAATTACTTCCTCTAAGGATTATTTTGATGTGATCTATCATTTATAATCTCCTTTCCATGATGGTTTTCCAAAGTCTAGAATCTGTCTGTTTGCCTTGTCTCTTCATTAGATGCTTATCCCGCAGGTACTTTGCTTTGAGGAACCGAGTCCAGAGGCTGTCCTCTATGAGCAGTTTGTAACAAAGTTTCATTCCCAAGGCTTTCTACACATTTGCTAAATCCCTGACTCCAACTCCACCCTCACTCTCCGGTTTGCACAAGGCATCCCATCTCCTCCGGTGGATATTTTGTTTACCTTCCCTCTCTCCCCAAAAAAAGTTGGCCATCATTTGTCGAATCTCCTTCAATGCATAATGTGGTAACTTGAACCCTGCCATAATATGTATTGGTAGACTTCCCATGACATGCTTGATCAACAATAGTCTACCCCCTTGTGACATCCTTTTTCCTTTTCAACCAGATACCCTCTTTTTAATCTTTATAAGGAGTGGCTCTAACATCCGCCTAATCTTCCTGTGACAATTGGAGCACCCAAATATGTCATTGGAAACTGCCCTCTTGGAAATCAATAATTCCCATAATTTGATTCTTCCTAGTAAAAGAGATATGTTTTGAAAAGAAACTGTTGATTTCTCACAGTACAATATCTACCCTGACCAGGCACAATAAATCTCCAATGTCCTCCTTAAATTCCTAATTGATCGTGCACCTCCATTAGAGAATAATGTATATCATCCGCGTACATCAAGTGAGTAATTAGAGGAGCATCAATAAGATGATACATTCTAACCCTTCCCTTCCTTTGCTCTTTCTTAATCATTAATGACAAAACTTCCTGAGCAAGAATAAAGAGCAAATGGGACAGCAGATCCCTCTGCCTCAATTCTTGTGATGATTTGAAAAACCCGTTGGTCACCCCATACAGTTGGACATTGAATCATTGATCTCGAATACACCTCATGAGCAAGCTTCTCACTTTTGGTATGAAAACCTTAGCCTCCAGAACTACCTCTAGGATATCCCACTTCACTCTCGCATAAGCTTTTGCCATATCTAACTTGAATACAAAATTGTCCCCTGCCTGCTTCTTTTGTAATGAACCTATCAGTTCCTGGTCCAATGTGATATTATCCATTATATTCTCGTTGATCATGAATGCCCCCTGCTCTTCTGTCACTATTCTGTCAACCACTTTTCCAAACCTTTTTCCCAACACCTTTGAAATCATCTTATCGACCACTGTGCACAAGCTAATAGGTCTTAAATTCTCAAATGAAAGTGGTTTTTCAACTTTGGCTATAAGAGTGCTAGTGTTAGAGCAGAACATTCTAGGTAGTGTGGATCCAATAACGAACTCTCTAACTGCTCCAACAACATCCCTTCCCGTGATTGGCCATGTTACTTTGAAGAATCCCACACCAAAACAGGTGAGCTATTAATCGGAATAGACCATACTGCCTCTTTGACTTTCAACTCTATAGGAATGACCCTTAACCAGTCATTATCAATCACGAACATCCTGTCTGCATAGAGACCCTGGATATCCTGACAATAGTTAGTTGTTCTTCCCCCCTGTTCAGTCAGCAGATTCTGGAAATGGTGCATTGCGCCATCATGTATGCCTTGGTGTCCCTCCAACCTTTTGCCCTTTCGCAGCATCATAGTGTTTATGCTTTGCTTATGTTGTTTGACCTTTATGATAGCATGAAAAACCTTGGTATTTCTATCGCCACCTATCAACCAAGCCTTATTCGCCTGTTGTTCCAGCCTACAGAACTCACGGTCTTCCCATCTCTGTAACTCTGCCTTGGTTGCCATATACTCTGCTTCTGAGATCACTGATGGATTTTGCTGTTGATTACACTTCATCTATTCCATCCTAGCTTCCAGATTACTGATGTGTAAGTCCACTCTACCAAAACACTCTTGATTCCAAATTCTTAGAACACTTCTCATGTGTTTGAGCTTCCGTACTAGTGTTGCCAACTCTACTATCCCAGTGATCTTATTCCATTCCATCTTTACCGGAGGTAAGAATGACTCGCTCGACACCTAAATGTTCTGAAACCTGAATTGCCTTCTGTCATTTTGCACGGTTGTTTCAGCCAAGTCAATCAAAACTGCTCCATGATGAAAAAACATCCTAGGCAGTAAGGAGTGGTTGTTGTTGACACGCCAAATGTAGGAACTCCGCATTGACCAGCGCCCTATCCAATTGCGCCCAAGCACGTCTGTGCTCTACTTGACCATGACACAAAGACATTTTCGTGTCATTCGTCCTTAGATCGTTCAGTCCACATCTGTGGATGCATTCATTAAAGTCCCTCATCGGGATGGCTTGCTTATTTGCCCCTATTTTCTCTCGCAATTGGATCTGAGCACATTAAAATCCCCTAACACAATCCAAGGGCTGCCATCCGGTTGAGTGCTTTCCAGATATTGCCACACAAATTGTCTTTGGATATGGAAGCACTTTCCATATACGAAGAAAACGAAGACTTCAATGTTTCTTCGCATCCATTTGCCTACAACAACCTAATGAATACTTATCACCTCAAAATTGATTGTCACATCCCAAAAAACCCAAATTTTTTCATTCTCTGTCTCGTTTGATATGTACGGTGCTAGACTAAAAGTAAACGCAAAACTGCTCATCCTATGCACCGGCTGGAAAGGCTCTTCTAAGGCAAGCAGCCCTATGTCATGCTCTCTCTGCCAACGTTGAATATGTTTCTTGGCCCTTCGTAGGCCTCTACTATTCCAAAATAATATTTTGTCCTTCATCTATGGACTTTTTTCCACCACATTGTCCTAGCCATGGCAACCTATTTTAGTTTAGTCTTTGACTTCTTGGGGGAACGGGGACTCCTCCAAAGCATCTTTGCGCCTTACGGGATCCCTTATACCCCTTGTCCATACCATCTACTCGGATAGGCTCGGAATCATATGCCTTTTTCTTTCCTCTAGTCGGATGCGCCTCCACTTCTTTGCTATCAGATGGGGCATCCCCATGCCCCTCTTCCGGTTCATCGTATCCCCAAAATCTCCTGTCAAATTGTTCTGCATCTTTGTCACTCGGCACCAGCAAACTCCACTAAATCTCGACCTCATCCTCCACAAATTTTGGTTTACCTTTACCCATCAACGCCATTGCCATGACAATTCCTTCCCGCTTCTCATCACCATTGGGCTTTGGGTCCTTTGTGCTATCCTGGTTTATCTTACCCTTCTTTTTGGACGACCCATACTGAAAACCATTATCCAATTGAGAAGAGGGGATTCCTTTTGATCGAGTAGCCTCATCTTGTGATTTCGAGGGCCAACCGTGTTTGTGACTTCGATCCTCCAGTAGTTTTCCGCCATCCATAGATCCCACTAGTGACTCGACTGGGTTGTCCATTCTATGATTCTATGGTGGTAGTTTTGGTGGTTTTCGGTCCTCTTCCTCACCTAATGACTGTTGATTATGTTTCCTTTCTGCATTTTCTAAGACTGTGTCCAATCGACCTTTTCCTGCCAGTACCCTTTCTTCGACTAGTAGGTTTAGCTAGGGATCCTACATGCACCAATTTCTGACATCATCTCTGTCATATTTCTTACCATTATGTCCTCACGATTCCCTGGTGCTACTGCTATGGACTGTAGCTTTGGCCATGCCCCCTTGTCCAATTCTGACGGCGCTTGCCGCGCTGTAGTCTTCCTTTGATCCATCATCTTTTTCCATACCTTTGGTTCTTCCCTTACTTGGATAGGGTAACTATCCTCTCTCGACTCTCACTGTCAAGCTAATCTACAGTGCTTGTGCGAGGGGGTTACTCTTCTGGATTAATAATATGATGTAGTCATAATCTTGGAACTTTGGCCTTAAAACTGTATTAGCTACCCAATCGGAGTGGAGAGTTCCTTGAAAATGCGCAAGTTCCAACATTGAACTGGGATGCCTCTAAAACTCATCCATCGGTCATTAGGGTGCGTCGTTGCTTCCGACAACCATCTTCCGAGTTCCATAAGACCTACCATTTGCCACCTATGTTTGTCCTCCAAAATCACTTCCATTTTCGTGTCCAACTGGGTTTGAATGAGGACCTACCTCCCTGCGTCCCTGGCAATAGAGAGACCTTCACCGCTTCTAGTCTGGGATGACGATGTATTTCCTTGACCATTTGGTCCCTCAATGCTCCTTGTAGTACTACCACCATACACCATTTTACCAGTTGGTTTCTTTCTCAGTTATTTCGCCATAAACTTTGCAAGGCTCCAGTTGCTGTTTGGACGGCACTCTAGCCTCAGTTCTAAGATTTAGAGCTCCTTTCTTTTCCTGCAATAGACTTGATTTCTAATATCTGTCTATGTTCACCCCGAGGCTCCTTCCCGCAACCTTCATAGCATTTAGTTTAACGACTATACGCCCAATACTATCCTAAAAGGACCATGAGATAGAATTATCATAAACATTAAGCACTTCAGTAGCATCATCTTCACTATTTTTCACAGTGGCCACGTTAGATTCTGAATTTTTTTCTCTTTAATTTTTCAATTTATAGCAATCCTTAACTATATGTCGAGGCTTCTCATAGTAATGGCATAGCACATCATCCTTATATTTCTTATCCTGTCCTTCTTATTATTTTTATAGTTTTGATTGTAATTTTTATTACTAGATTGTGTAGGTTTATTATTCACAAACAAAGCGTTATATTGTTTCCTAACTGCCCTCAGCTGTAGTTCCCTAGATTTGAGGACATAATAATCTCAACTTTTGGAACAACACCAAAATTTTGCAATGCATTCAGTGGACTTCGAATCCATTTTAAAAGAAACAATTCACCTTTTATAAAGATTAAGTTTGTAGGGGTTTTAGATGCATACGAATTGTTCAATTTATTTTACAGAGTCACGGGATTTTCATCTTCATCAATCTTCTTAAGCACCGAATCAGACAAGTTCAAAATAATCAAGTTATAAGCTTCTTTCTTAATTTATGATTCTCAATTCTTAGCCTCTTCAGGCCATTTAATCATATCAGTTACTAAAGCATAGTGAATTTTATTGTGAGACAAAAGTGTTTTCATCTTTTTACTCTAACTATTAAAGTCACCTTTACCATCAAATAAGTTGATATGAATCCTAGTAGGCATGCTTTCTACTATACACAAAAAGTACCATAAACAAGATCAACAAAACAAGCAAGTTCGTAACCACAAAAAATTCTCAAGAGACCGGAAGTCCCACAATTTCACAGAGAAGCACAAAAGGCGGAGACCCTTAATCACATAGTATCACAGACTGGCGGCAAGCCTCATACGCAAGAAAACAGTAAACAGCCCCAAATGCAATGGCCAAAATTTTCAGTATACACAACTCTTCGATGTGGGATCTAGGAGTGCATGCAGCGGAATCTAAATTGAAGATTGTAGAAAACGTAAATAAAGCACTCACCACCCTAACTTTGTAAGGGGTTGCGATATTAACTTTTCGCTTAGCCTTGTTATAAAATATTCCAAACCATTACCTTACGCCTCAAGCTCTAACCGGATCTACACAGAAACCAGCGCTCTTATCCACAGTTGGAATTTTTGTGTCGGATCTACTTACAAAATAAGTTGTTAGTAACTTCATTAAATATATAATTGAAGTACTAAACAAGAAATAAAACGAGGCATGATATAAGTCTCGTGCTTCATCGGAAAAATAAGTTTTCCGACTAAGTCCATGTTGAGCTCCAAACTAAGTTGCTCGCCGCTAATATTTTTACTTCACCAAACCGAATATCGTCACAAAGTTACAACACAAACTCTCAAACAAATGCTCTCGAATCTCCCGAACAACATTGTCGTAAAAACAGTGACAACATGTCACTATCGATGTACAAAATAGGCTGAATAACGCCTGAAAAACTCTACGAAGAAACAAGAAAACTAGAGGTTTGTGACGAAAGAGCTAAGAGAAACTGGAGTTGCATTCGTGAAGTGAGAGAAAGAGTCAATCGAATTGAATGTGTGTGTCGAGGTAAGTCGTTGGATCACGACAGTAAACGGATGGCCCAAATCAGTCCTCAGGCGATGGTTAGAGACTCGAGGGACCGCTTCGTTTCTCACAGTCAGATCATCCTTCGATGGAGGGCCCAGATTAAATGTTGCATGTTTAGGCGGTAAGGCATGTTTAGGCCGTTAGATGATATTACGCATGGACGACTCATATCAGTTGCACTCTAAGACTCGGATTTAACACCCGAACTACATCAC
>JAOWBN010029451.1:0-10345 GCA_028565015.1 Pinguicula moranensis
CCTAATCTCCATTTTTCACAAACTCTCATCTCTCTTCGAACTAGAGCGTCTCTCGAACTCCCAACCCTTCAAAATCTCATCCCTCTGGAATCACTCCTGCAATGTATTTTCATCTCCTTTGCTCCCTTTCCTCTAGGATTCATTCTCGTAGCTTGCTAGTCACCTGTTGTCTACCTTCACGAAGTGGTATTTGCACACTCCTCAGCAATGTTTTTGGCCTTCATTGATGCATCTCTGTTTGCACAAAAAAATTGTCTTGATATGCCGCTCTATCTAAACGACGTAGGAAAGTTCCTATTAAATTTATGACCTAATCTACGGATAATATGTTAAATTCTTGCATGTTGGTTGATTGTCAGATGTACGGTTTTGGTTATCGACTCACAAATCTGCTTTTGTTGCTTTTAGGGTAATTTGCTTGCATGTACGTGAGTTGTGTTATATGTTTGTTGCCATGCGTATATTTCAAATTTCTTAAGCTGTAAATGCTCCCTGGTTGAGAAGGTTCAACGACAAACACACAGGTTCTGAGGGATGCTTTGAGCTAGAGCGTAGGCCTTAGGGTGCCCCAAGGTATGTCCATTGTATTCTTTTACACTGTCTTTTATTTTGATTTTGAAATGTGTGTTATTAACCTAGTTTGATCATGTGACAACGGGTACATAAACTGGGAAGGTTTCCTCGCACCATATAGGTCCACATGGTATCACTTGAAGGAATATGACCCTAAACCTAGGAGATATTCAATATGAGACACTCTTCAACGAGAAATGTCATAGAGGCTTTTGAAATTTTAAATAACCGGTTTGCAGTGTTGAGGAGTCCAATCTATTACACCATTAGGAAACAGACAAGAATAATGCTAGCGTGCGCTTTGCTCCATAACTTCATTATGGACACTACATCGAATGACCCACTACTGGTTAGTGGGGTCACGGTAGAGGATGCGCAAAGTGATCTATTTGATGATTTTGAATAGTACATTCAGTCGGTTCAGTCTTCTCGGGCATGTGCTCAGAAGCATGATGATATAACAACTTAACTTTGTACAACCTACAATGATGCTCAGTCTGCACAATCTTCACCGAATAACTAAAACAAACAAACTAAATAATAGTAAATTTAAATTAAAATAAGAAACAACATAAATTAAAATAAAATAAAAAAATGAATAAAAAATAAACTAACATAAATTGAAACAACAATAGAAACAACTAATATAAAGTGAAATTAAATTTAAAAATAAAAATGATCTAATAGAATAAATATTTTTATGATTATTTTATTTCATTTATTTTATATTATTCATTTTGGTTGTATTTCATTTTATTTAATAGAACTTATTTGTGGATTATCTATTTACTTTATTTTATTTCTGTTTTTCATTTTATTTATTTTTATTTTAATTGAATACTATTCAATTCAATTCAATTTATTACGTCACTATATTTCTACAAGAAAAATTATTTTCAAGTTTTTTTAATTGTGTTTTTTATTAAAAAAAAAAAACTTACTATTGCAAGTAAACCAAGTCAAAATTGTCAAAAGTAGAGTATTGAACCCTGTGATATTTATAGTTATATTTGAATTTTATGAAAGTAAAAGTGAAACTTGAGCAACCACATAGAACTAAAAGTGATTTAAAATCTAAAAAATATTAGGACCAAGCAATCCTTCTAAATATTGTTTGTATGACGAATTTAATTCAGTTCAAGGGTGACAGGACATAGTAAAGGGAATTATGAGGGTAGGCGGAGCCAAGGAGGGGAATAGGGGCCACGGTCCCCTCCAAAATTTAAAAAAATACAATTTTATGTGTTAAAATTTTGATTTTTTCATTTTAGTCCCCCTTAAAAGATTGTAATTGTACTAAATTTTAACTAATGTTTGTCTAGACGATGGTAAGAAACTTTTTTTCTCAACCTGTGTTTGAGGGTTCAAACCCCAAGTTCTCATCCTTTTTTTTTTTAAACTTTCAAGCAAAAGTAGGTCTTGGGATTTGATCCCTATTCGATGCTTTGAGTTTACAAGAAGCAATCCACTAAACTACAAAGATTAATGAAAATAAATAAATTCTTGGTTGATTTAATAATTCTTTAATAATTTAATATTTTGTTAAATTGTTGATCAATCAAAAAATAAATAATAATTTTTTTTAACTAATGTCAAGGCGTATTTTTTTATACAATGATTGTTACAATTGTACAAAACAACATATTAATAAATTTATTGTTGAAATAATATTTTTTATCAAAAAATTATTTAAAACAACAATAATATTATCACAAAATCTTGCTTCTTTTGAATTTGTCCGTACCTTTTCTCTCCGTACACATGGCGGTTTATGTTTCCTGTAGCTTCTCCTTCTTCCCCATTGGCATCTTCGTCGCCTCTTCACCAGTCCTAACAGTCGTCCTCGTAGCCTCTCCTCCACGGGGACGCCTTACGCGCCCGGGAAGCGTCCTCCTCTTCCTTCTTCATTCTACATCTCCAACTCTGTTTCCCTCTATTCTTGTTCCTCGTTTCAATCTCTCAGCTTCATCACAAAATGAACGCCTGGACAATTCCTCCTCAACAGTTGCGTCTGATGCACCGGGATGCTATTAAAACAGGAAAGGCCCCGATGGTCTCTTCTCAGCAATCTAGTGATTTCATCCCATCTCAGAACCCGCGTCTTGTTCATGATAGACTAGGACCTCGTATTCCTCTGCCTTCGCAGCCTCTACTGGGTCACTGACAGACTTTTTATCTGACAAATTTTTCCAAAGGGTGTGATACTGACTGTCTGAGGAGTATTTTGAAAACTCAAGGCTCGATTCAAAACCTGTACATAGCGCGCAAGCTTAATACCAAAGGCATCCATTTTGGTTTCGTAGATTTTGTGCACGTGGATGATATGGAACACCTTTTGTTCAAGCTTAACAACACCTAATTAGACTTGTTCCGCCTTCAAGATAACATAGCTCGGTATCCAAAGAATTCTACAAATATGGGTAAGTCTTTTACCAACCGCCCGAAGGTGTTAAAGCAATCGAGGCCTCATGAGTTAGTGGCTGGACCTTCTTCCCCAGGAACTGTATCTTGCCTGGGAGTTTCTTTGTCTGTTAGTAGTACTGTGGATCCCAACTCGTGGCTTGCACGAATCTATGTAGCTACACTTAAACAGAATATCTGCTGGCAAGATTTTTAGACTAGTTTGAGGGTTGTTGGGTATTTGAATGTGGTGACAAGTCCCTCTGGTGAAGGATTAGTAGTAATATGGGAGGAAAAACCTATAGATTTAGGCAATTTTCTTAAATATGACAAGGATTGGCTTGCTAATTGGGTCTCTGATGTCTCTCCATGGTCTCAGCAGGCCCCTTCACAAAGTCGTATGTGCAGCTTAGGCATCTATGGTCTACCGCTATAGGCCTGGACTCAGTCTATACTATCAGATATTGGTAATACGCTTGGCACTCATGTGAGTATTGAGGAAATCACCCTTGCCAAGCTAAACTTGGAGGCAGCCTATATTACAATCAAGGTCCCGTTTTTTGAGAAAGTGGAACAGAAAGTGCAAGTGTTAGTTGACGGTGTGGCTTATTCTCTGCAGGTTATTGAACTCATGAGACATGTCCCATTCGGGCAGAATTTCTAAAGCTTAGTATCCGACTCAGTTTCTTATTCTGAGTCTCTGTCATCGATGATCTTTCTGTTGAGAATCCTGTCGATGTCATGGAAAATAGTTCTGCAACGGCAGCTCTTCATGATCAGAAAAATACAGTCACCCCCTCTCCTAGTTCCAAGTTGCAGGTTTGTCCTTCTTCAGTGATCTTAGTGTGGTCAGTTTCATATATTCCCAGCTGTTCTTGGAGGCCACCTAAGATCAGCTGGTGTCCTTCTCCCTTGGCGGCCAAGAAAGGTCAAAATACATCTTATCATCCAGCGCAGTCATCTGCAGGGAATTCACTGTCCAATCTAGATCCCAAGGTTGCTCAGCCAGTATCTTGTACTGAGCAGGTTAATTCGGCAACAATGAATACTCTAACTTCTTCAGTGATTCTTTCCAGGAAGGTGTGTGTGGCGGATGAAGAGGATGGTGTTTCTTCACCCCAGGTATTTTACTTTGGAATCACCTACCCCAAGCAAAGGTGATTTGGTTGTTGTGGAGCCTCTGCTTGCGTTAGTTCACTCATCGACGCAATATCAGAGGATGTTCTGACCATATCAGTTAATGATCTTACTGACATACCTACATCTTTGGAAGAGTTTCCTACACTAGCGCATGTGGAGCCTAAGGCGCTTAGCCCTATTCCGCAGCAACAAGTGATAAAGTGAGGTAGGGGCCAGCCTAGAAAGAGTCAGACTAAACAGGTGTGTGATCCTTAAAGGTCTAAAAACCTTGCAATTCTGGATGAATGGCTTGGGTATCTGCAAGAACAGTCTTCAGTGAGCCCCCTCCCCTTCTCCTTTGCCTCCTGAGCGTGTGGTTGGTACCTTAGTTCAACCAAAAGAAGGGAGTGTGACTCTATCATGGCTTTTGGCTCTCAACTAGTCTTGGATTATGGCCCCAACCAAGCTGAATTTCAAGCTCTGCTAGAGGATATGGTCTCTTCCTGTCATGTGAACTCTATATATCACACTCAAATGCCATCAGTTATCCCTTCGGGTGAAGAAAATAAGTTGTCATTATGAAGTTGGTGACCTTTAATGAAGTGGTTTAGGTAGTCAAGAAAGGAAAGGGGAGGTCAAGCAGTTAATCTCAAAGGGGAGGATGGATTTCCTTAGCTTGCAGGAAACCAAATTAGCCTCCATAGATAAAAGTCTGTGTTCGTACTTATGGTTTGATCAGAATTTTGACTGGTGTTATTCTGGATCGGATGGCTGCTCTGGCGGACTGCTTTGTATCTGGAACAAACAAAAGTTCCATCGTATTTCTATGTTTGATGGTGTTGGTTTCTTAGGGATAATCGGCAGCTGGAGTGGGGAAACACAGCAATCCATCTTAGCAAATGTGTATGGACCATGTGATCTGGCTAGGAAGCAAGCTCAATGGTAGCAACTTACTGATTGTCTTCAGCCTTTCAAACTGGATAAATGTTGCATTATGGGAGATTTCATTGCGGTTCTCGCTCTTGATGAAAGGAAAGGGGTGACAGCCACTAGCTACGTGCAGGAGGTGAATCTTTTCAATGAATTCATCAATAGCTTAGGTCTTCAGAATTTTCCCATGTGGCGAAGGAAGTATACTTGGCATTTGAAATCTCTGAAGGCCATGAGTCGCCTGGATAGGTTCCTAATCAACAATTCCTGGCTTAATTCTGGTAGCTCTGGCAATACATGGCTTCAGGTGGGTTCGGACAAGGCTGGATCTGACCATTGTCAAGTTAGGTTTTGCTCCAATGTGCTTAACTGGGGTCCAAAGCCCTTCAAAGTTCTGGATGAATGGCTTCAGGATAGCAGCTACAATGCCATGGTTTCTCAACTCTGGTTCAATACAAGGATTGAAGGTTATTGGAGTTATCAAATCATGTTGAAAATTGAACACCACAGTTTTGAAACAGTCACTGATTCAAAGCATCAGTAGTATTGAGTCTGCTGCTGAAGCAGATTTCCCTTTTGATTCACATCTGTTGTCTTGCCTGCGTACCTAGCTGGATAACGTCTAATGGAAATTGAACACCACAATTTTCCAGAAGTCTAGGATAAAGTGGCTGCAGCAAGGGGATGAGAACACATCCTTTTTTCATAATAGCCTTCTGAAATCTAGACATACAAACAAAATTAATGGCATCTGGGAAGGTTTGGTTTGTCTTGGGGATCCTGATCATATTAGGGCTTGCTTTTTCCATCACTTCAAAGAAAGGTTTTCAGAAAAGCTTCAAAACAGACCACAGTTCAGACTCAGGTTGAGAACCATTGATCAGACCAACAAAATAATCCTGCAAAGGCCTTTTCTGATGTTGAAATCATAGTGGCAATCTCTGATTATGGGAGTCACAAAAGTCCATGACTAGATGGTCTTAACTTTGGCTTCATCAAGCACTTCATCAGCATCCTTAAGTCAGACATCATTCACTTGTTGCAGGAATTCTATAGGAACGGCAGGTTATCCAAAGGGAGTAATGCCTCACATATTGCTTTGCTGGACAAGTCAGAAAATCCCTTATACGTGAAGGATTACAGGCCTATTTCCTTGATTGGTAGCATGCCTAAGATTATTTCCAAGGTCCTGGCTAACAGGATCCGAATGGTGATGGATAGAGTGATCAATCATTCCCAATCAGCTTTCATAAAGGGGAGGAGGTTGATAGATAGTGTTGTTGTGGCAAATCAGATAGTGGATGAGGTGAGAAAGCTGAAAAAGCAAGCCATAATCTTCAAGGTTGATTTTGAGAAGGCCTTCGATACAGTTAACTGGAATTACCTCATGCAGATCATGTCTCTTATGAACTTTCCTTCATGTTGGAATGGTGGATCAAAGGCCTTCTTGAGTCCTCTTCTACCTCCATTCTAGTTAATGGAAGTCCCTTCAAAGAATTTTATCCTACTTGTGGTATTAGACAAGGGGATTCACTCTCCTCTTTCCTCTTTCTATTGGTTGCAGAGGGGCTATCCGCCATGATCAACCAAGCCATCAACCTAAAGCTCTTCACAGGACTTAGCATTGGTAGAAAGGGGTGCAAGTTTCCCATTTACAGTTTGCAGACGATACCCACATCCTTGGGCAAGATGATTGGACCTCGGTGAAAGCTTTTCAAAGCTATTTTGCTTTATTTTGGGCTGGTATCAGGTTTAAGGATCAATTTTACCAAGAGCAAACTGAATGGCATTAATGTGCAGTCCACAATTTTGGAAGATATGGTTGCCTACCTTAATTGTCAAACTGTTGGGACACCTTTCAGTTATCTAGGACTACCTGTTGGAGCTCGGATGAGGAGTACTTCCTCTTGGAATCACGTTGCTGACAAATTCAACAAGGCCTTATCATCATGGGATCACAAGTAGCTCTCCTTAGGACGAAGATTGACTCTCATGAACGCAGTTCTGCCAGCCTTATGTTACCATTATTTCTCTTGTTTTAAGGCACCTATCAGCATCATTAAAAGGCTAACATCTATCCAGAGAAATTTTTTCTGGGGTAGCACATCCGCTAAGAAGAAAGTCAGTATGGTCTCTTGGAGAAAATCTTTGATATGGTGCCTAAGGGTGGTCTGGTAGCCCGCTGTCTCTCAACTTTTAACTCAGTAATGCTTGGAAAATGGGGACTGCAACTGCTTAAGGGAACCCCCTCTTTGGTTTTGTCCATATTGTGCTCTAAATATTGGGCCAACTCCTCATTATCCTTAGCAGGATGCAAATCTTTTCATCAGCAGGGAAGCTCCTCCGTTTCGGCTATGGGAAGACCAAGGGGCAGTGCTACTCTTCAGAATGGTGGAAAATGCTCCAAGACACGCTGAATGGAAGCTATTTCATGGAGAACATCTCCTTACAGCTTGGTAATCGTAGGTGCACTAAGTTCTGGACAAACAAATGGTGGAACAATTCTCTGTCTCTATTAAGCTTTGGGAGGCAATGGTTTCCTGGCTCAATCTAGCACCCGCTGTCAATCGGGTGACAACAATCCCCCCACTGCTTATGCACATGGAAGTTACACCCCAAGTTGTCAATAAGTCGGCATGGAGCTCTATATGGCTGTCAACAATGTGGACCATCTGGAAGGAGAGGAACATATCACACTTCACCTCAACATCATCACACATTCCTCTCTTACTCTATGGTATTCAAAGGGATCTATGGTTGTGGGGTACAGGTTGGGTAACAGTGTTGGGGACCAATCTCCACAAGGTTATACATTTTACCTACAGGCTTAGGCAGCAAACTACACTGGTGGTTGCCTGAGTAGGCACATGTTGTGGCTTTGATCAGTGAGCAGTGTCATCTAGGACGCCTGCCTCATGCCTTCATGTGATGCAGTGGATTGTTTGTTGTAAATCAAATGATAGTTGGTCCGGCCAGGCTAACCAACTTCTACTAATTGGATTCAACCTATGCAAAATCTGACAGTTCATGTCACAAGCCATTAGCAACGAATCAGTGGAAAACAGAAGGCTACATAGCAATGATCTCAAAGGTTACACGCCATGAGCCAATTTCACGCAGCAATCCACATATTCCTACTCATGTTCCGGTAGTGGAAGGCTACATTCTAATCAGGGTGCAAAGTCACATACCATGTGCACCTTCTGTCACATGGAGTCACCCAACAAGCAAGACTCACGGAAGATATGAAACTCAGTCTAGCCACGAGGATCAATGGTGAGGTTTGGGCTAGTAGGTTAAGGTAGTTGTTTTGCTCCTTGGTAATGAACTGTAATACCCTGCCCAACTAGCTATACGCTCTGTACATTACAGGGATAGCTCATCAAACAGGAAGAAGCTATGTACCGATATTCTTGAAAAAGGTTATCGATAAGTTGATAGTCATGATAACCTGTTTGATAAAAAGCGAATGATGGAGATGAGCTGAATGCGGAGATGCTTGTGCACTCATGAGGTTAGGGGAGCCATGTACCAGATCACCCTTAGCTATATCGAAGGGTAAGTCAGTAAGGCAGGTTGCACAGTCCATGATCAAGGTTCAAACTGCTAGCTTCATCTCTACGCGTCCAAATCCCAAGATATACTAGTCTGGGCTAGTATTTTCTATTTTCATTTCTGTCTTTGTTTTGTTTTGTAAATAACTTATACCGTATATATGAAATTTGGCATTTAAAAAAAACAATAATATTAATCATACATTTTTTAAGTTGATTCGACTTATTTTGACTCTTCACTTTGCTACCGCAACATATGAATGCGCATATTTGATCGAAACACATCCACTTCGACTTGACCTACTTTGTATAGAATCAAAATATTTAGCCGCCCTCATATAATTTTCTGGCTCCGCCCCTGTGTGAAGGACTGCAAATGATATAATGGAACAGTACCGGGATTGGTCCAATCTCCCAAGAATTCATCAGCTTCATAAAAAGATGGAGAATGATAATCTTCAATTCAACTCCCATGCTGAGCAATTTCCCTAAATCTCTCGCCTTCTATTTTGAATTTATTTTTCTATCTCTACTTTCACGAATTCAATAATAAAATACACTGATAATTATATCTCTAAAAAATATACATGTATAATAAAAATATAAAGACATTTATATACTAATATATATATATATATATAAAATACATTTTTATAATGAAACATATAGCAACGTTTTATAATAAAATAAAAAATAAAAAATAAAATAAAAGATTAAACTTATCCAGAGGATAAGATAGTGAGTGGATGTTCCTTAAAATAGCTACATAACATAATATAGAATTGACCATTCGTGAAATCGAGCAGTTAATCATTTAGCAATCCAACCAAAATCAAATCAAACCAAACATACTTAGTATATCCCACCCGGAAGTAGGGTCTGGGGAGGGTGAGATGTATACAGTCGTACCTTTACTTCTAAAGAGACTGTTTCCATAGAGACCCCCAGCTCGAAAGTAAAATCCTGGATAATTGCTTCTCCAGGATATCGATCTCTTGACCTCATGGTTATGAGGTCTATTTGCTCACCACTTGAGCTAGCAGGAATTGATTTAGCAATCCAACCACTAAACATTATTTTGATTTGGAATTGGAATAAGGATGACATTTTTGTCACCCCGCCTAGGTCCCTGGGCAGACACTGGGTAACATTTTGTCCTGCACCTGACTCACCCACCTTGCAAATATATATATATATATATATAATATTATTTATATATAATATTATTTTTTATATATATAAAATACTATTTTTTATATATTAAAAATAATAATAAAAAATATATAAAGGATGGGAATGGGTGAAGTGTTGAATTGCCCCATCAAGCCCCACCCATGTTTGGATTTAGAGCTATGGCCCAGGGTATCATGTAGCCAAATTTCTATTTCTTGGCCGTGATGATTCTTGGTAATATGTTTTTGTCCATATGGGCTTATGTTAGAATGCAATGATTTGTTTTTAGTTGAATAAAATAATCATTTAATAGATGAGGAAAATGGTGGATCAATTGTTGGACTCGTCATGCTTGATTAAAAGAACCTCTAGTTTGGCCCAAAGTCTGGAACCACTCACTGATCTGTTTTGCGCAACCTTCTTAAAATTATAATTGGCTTATAAGCACATTTTTTCAGAAAAGCAGTGTTGTGCACAGCCAACCTTCTACTACTTGTTCTTATTTTAAAAGGAAAATCTTTTAAAAAATAAGCACCTCCTGACATGTTTTTTTTCCTTCTAAAAAATAAGTACCTCCTGACATATTTTTTTCCTTC
>JAOWBN010029461.1:0-10344 GCA_028565015.1 Pinguicula moranensis
ATTGATAATTCTTTTAGCTTTGTACCGATAATGGACTAGAGCAAAATGGCTCTATTAAATTCCAGTGCTCTATTTAGTGAAGTTGCTGAAATTCGATACATTTGATACAATTCATATTGGGTCGCAACGGAAATGGCCTCTTTGTATAATTATAAGAATAAGGCCACGTACATCTGACCCACCAGACACCAACTTAGTTGGTAATATACTGGGTTAGTTGAGTTGAGTTGAGTTGAGTTTACTCCTATTATTAAGGTCTGTCACTTTTTTTTAGATTATTTTTCTCATTCTTTTTTTTAGATTATTTCAAAAAATGTATTTTAAAACTCTACTTCTACTTCTTCTTTTTCCTAGTCAAAACTCATTTTTTCAGAAATAGGTTGATTGTTACTTTTTTTTCTACTTCTACTTTTAATGGCAAATTCGTAAATAAATTAAATTTATCTTACTAAATTTAACTACAAATACTATTTAATCAACTTATAAATACTATTTCAATAACGTTTTCAATTTCTTCATAGTTTTACCAAACACTCAAATAATACAAAATTAAAAGAAAAAGTAAAATCAAAAGTAATAGTGAAAGTAAAAATAAAGATAAAAGGAGAAATTACTATAGGTACAAAATAGGACCTAAATATTGCACAAAATTAATTTGTTGTCTTTTCTTGATTAACAAAGGTTCTTACTCCATTTCTTCTTTGTGCCTTCCACCAGAAAAACTCCAAAGGTTCGTGAATGTTGTAGATGTATGATTTCTAGTTCCAATTAACTTGTTTTCATTATTTGTGTAATTATTAATTGATTTCATTGTTCTTGGGGTTCTCATGCTTTGTTTGTTTAAATTTGTGCTTTCAATTGTCCTTTTTCTTTATATCATAAGTCAAAGGATTTCATGGATTGCAATGAATTTTGGCAAAATGATATTTTTGATGACTTGCTTTTCAGTTGAACCCGAACGACATTTGACTTCGCTATCACAACTAATCGTAATGTATACAAAGGAGTTAGTCATGGAGAGAAGGATGAAAGAAAGCGGAAGTTTATATATGTAGGATACGAGGATCGATTTCTAAAATTTTTGAAGATTTTCAACTTCGAACTAATTGATGAAATCGGACCCAAACATGCTTTAATTCGTGTTCTAGATGTTAAGAGATAGCCGTACTAACCTTGTCATCGCCGGAAGTTGACGAACTCGCCGGAGTATCTCGAATCCGTACGGGAAAAAATCGTAGAAACAAAGACCACGAAGTCCCCAAAGTAGAAGACCTCTACCCGGAGCACTCCCCGATGAAATGAAGCGGCTGCTAGACCAATTTCCGGCAAACTCGTCGGTGGGGATAATCTCACGGAGGAATTTCCCGTGTGTTCGGTTGGTCGTTCTCAACGAAGATGAAGTCACAAAGAGAAATTGTTATCTCATTCGACCGATGAATATGAGATATAACTTATCTCATTCAATTGGGCCTAAAGGCCCAATTGCCATATTTCTTGATTTGGTTCGAATTAATTAGAGTCCAATTGCAAATTAATAATTTGAATTTAATCTCATTAAATCCAATTAAATTGCAATTGAATTGGGTGGTCCCAACAAATCCCAGTAAAATCTCATCCGGAATTCGCCAATTATATCTCACATAATTAATTAATTCTTCAGTTCACCAGATAGAGCGACCTGATAGGATCCATATCAAAATCGGTAGTAAATTAAATACATTAATTTATAAATCATAAGCGACATCTAGCAATGCATTATGATATGATTTAATATAGGTAAATCGTGATCCTATAAATCCCATTTAGTATTAATTCTTTCGTTACTTAATATTTAATGATTAATGACAAGCGTAAGAATGTGTCATCCTTGACCATTAATCACTTTCTTCATATATCAGTAAATAGTTGTTAATATGCGATTATCACATAATCACATTTGCCGGCATAACAATTATTTCTGCCTCAAGGAGCCCATGGATATTAATAATGTCATCCAAATATGAGATGGACAAAAGTATCAATCTTGATATTCCATACCTTTCAGCATGAATCGTGCATATTCGGGAAACTTACCGTTATAACCTCTCGATTAAAAGATGCGCTAGATAACCCCACGTAATACACATTCATCACCTAGAATTATGAATATCTTAGATAACTGAATTAATACTATATGACTTTGCCGATGGCACAAACACAATCCATCCGGTAAGTCAAAAAGGTTGAGTCTAATATTCATGTACCCCGTACACTCATATTCCATGTGATTAAACAGATACCACGTATCAATGATCTGTGAAACATGATCACGCATTAATCCACATGCTAGTCGATTTAGTCATCTAGTTGTTCCCTTGCTAATGACTTTTAAGACTAGGGACTAATTTAGAGTTTGATAAAATTATGGAGTCTCACAATTTGAGCCCACTACTCAAATGATCCATAATATAAATATCTAAAACTCAAGGAACAAGATGATTTTAGTCATCCTGTATACATGATACTAACAAGAGCGCAATGCTCTAGGTCACATACCTAACAAACTTATCCTTGATTCTTGGCTGGCGCATTGGTTACCTTTAGGGGGTTAATTGTTGCGTTAGTTACATTAAATCGTGGTCTTTTTGTTAGTTGAAACAATTTTTTTCCAGCCAAAAGCATAACAAAATTGTCATTTTAATACAGTCCTTTGAATCACTGAATCGGGTGTGGGTTTTGCCACAAATTCGGCAAGATTCATATCAAAAGGTACATTCTGGTTGTTGTGGATTATGTATCTAAATGGGTTGAAGCGATTGCTACTCCAACCAATGATACTGCGGTTGTTTTGAAATTTCTTTGGAAGAACACCTTTACACGATTTGGCACACCTCAATGCATCATTAGTGATGGTGGAACACATTTCTTTAACAAACAATTTAAGGATTGACTCACCAAATATAGAGTACGCCATCACACTGCTTTGGCATATAATCCACAAACCAATGGACAAGCTAAGATGTCCAACCATGAGATTAAGAACATCCTTGGAAAAAATAGTGAGTTCCTTGATAAAGGATTGGGCAAGAAAGTTGGATAATGCAATTTGGGCGTATAGGACTCCATACAAGACACCCATAGATATGTCTCTCTATCACTTGGTATATGGCAAAGCTTACCATCTTCCGGTAGAGTTGGAACACAAGACATATTGGGCTATGTGAAAGTTGAATTTTTATATGTAAACAACCGGTGAGAAAAGCACCCTTCAATTGAATGGATTGGATCACTTGAGGAATGATGCATATGAGAAAGGAAGGATCTACAAAGATATAATAAAGACATGGCATGACAAACACATTTCGAGGAGATATTTTTACTCGGGGCTAGGCCAGAGTAACCGGGAATCAAGCTTAGGCTGGTCAAATTCGGAGCCCATCTTGAAAAATTCTGGGACCCAAAGGGAATTTTTTGTCTCAACCCAAAATTATTCCATAAATATGGGGCCCAGGACTCCAGGAATTTGGGATCCTCATCATCATTAATTACTGCATCATGTTGGACAGTTAAAGTTTACTGTACATAGCATTGTACTCATCGAAAAGTTCTTGTATCATAGTCTTAACGAATTCAATGGCATTCACACATTCATCTTTGCTTATGATCTTTTTTAACCCAAACCCAAACCATTGGATCTTACACTACAAGTCAAGAATAGTTGCAACAAACAAAAACCTATTCATATTCATTATTCATAAAATTAGAACAATTTCATGTAAGAATAATGAAATTTTTTATGTAAGATAAAATTTAATTAAATACATGTTCAGCCAAAGCGATGAGTAATGTAGGTATCCCCAATATTTGAGATATTTTGTGTGCATCTTATTTGTCATACCAACCAATAATGTATTTGGGCTATCGACCAAGACATTCAATTATTTTTTCAAAATGTATAACTCTTTGAAAAATAGATGGGTGGTGCATGTATTCGAGGCAGAGACCCCTAATGTCGCATTGAACACTTCCAATAATCTAATAAATTCTCTAATCTGATCCTAGTAATAAGTTGTTGGCAACCCAAGCCTCGCCATTATTCCTTCTTTACTACATTGATAAGTACCCCAATAAACCCTCATCAAATCCCAACATCGATTCAAATGTATCCTGATGTTTATCTACAGATTCCAACATTATATAGGTAGAGTTCCATCAAGTGCATATATCGAGCTGCAGAAAGCCCTTCTTTGCCAAACACTTGTCTGTCACATATTGCCGGAATATTTCTTCATGCTGAGGGGAAGACTTGACATACTTAGCCATCATCCTCATTTTCAACATCGATTTATCTATTTCCTTCATACCCTTAACAATCAAATTCAAGATATGAGCCATGTACTAGATCACCCTTAGTTATACCAAATGGAGGGTATGAAGAATAGGCATGATACCCACCTCAATCACAAAGATACTATCTAGTGGATACCCTCTAATGGACATAGGCATACTTTTATACATTTGCATTTATGATTTCTTGTACATACTTTATTTTACATATTGAAATTTGGTTTATCAAAAAAAAAAAGTTCAAGATATGAGCAACGCACCTCATGTACAGATTTTGATGCCCCGAAATAATTCCACCAACTACAGAACCATACCTTTGGATCTGGCAAACCCACAACTCATCCAAGCATTTTTCATTGTTGGATGTGTTATCGATCGTGATGGTCAAAACCTAGTGTAAGACAAAAAGGAAAATATAAAACAAACATGATAAAAAAAGAATATAAGACAATTATAAATCAAAAGAATAGAACAATAACCTTATCAATTCCCCATTCTTTCAAGATATTTTCAAGCACCCTCAAGAGTGATATACCAGTATGGCTCGTAATATTTTTGAATCTAATTAATCTATTATATAGATGTCACTGTGTGTCTATGAAATGTGCAATAACAAATATATAGGTGAGATATTTTACCGATATCCATGTGTCAACGGTCAAGCTAACCCTAGGATTCAACTCCGATATTTGAGACTTCAATGCATTCATCTCTGACTGGTACAACCCCATACAATATTACATAGCATCCCAACTAGAGATCATTCTAAAATGAGGTTCAAGCCCATTCACGAGCTTCTGAAAGTCATACTTCTCAATAATAAAAAAATGGTTCATAATATGTAATTATGAATTATGCAATCAAGTAACGAATTTTCTTTTCATCTAATGTGTCTAACATTAGATTTCCTTTGCCCTTTACAATAGTAGATGAAGTGTCAAATATCAATTTTTTCTGGAGCAGATCCTTAACAGTCGCATCCTTTTTTAACCCCTCACACCTCCTCAAATGCTTCAGCATACGTGAAGTCCCATCAATGTTCGTATCACAGGGAACTTTTTTCAATGCTAGCAAATTACAATTGGCTTCTCCCCTTCAGGTAAATCAAGTTTATCAAACTCATTTCATGCCCTCAACCATTTATTTCTCTTCTTTTTTGGATTTCTTCCTCCAATTTTTTGTGCATCATATGAATCTAGATCATAAGTTTCATGATCTAGATGCTCCTTTCCATGTTAGAAGATTATTGTTCAACAAAAAAATATCTAGATGTGTCTTGGTCCCTAGAATACGGTTCAAAAAAGTAATATCTAACCAATTAAGAACTTCTACAATCCAAAGAAAACTTAGTTGAAAAGATAAAGCATGATATCTGTCATACAATGCATTGGTTTGTTCAATGCAACCTACTTCAATTACCATAGGTCCCTAGATTGGATGCATCTTATACATTCTTTCAAAGTCAATAGCAATGAAACAGTAAGAACGAAAAGGTTATACCTTTATGAAATAAAACAAAAGACTAAAATACCCGACAAAAACTATAGCAACACATTCTTTTTTGTAATCTTACTAGCAAAATACTTCTTCTGTCTTCATAATTTAACTCAATGCATCTATTATCCTCTATGGCTTTGCATATGAGGAACTTATTAACTTAATCATGGAATCGTTGGTGATATGAGGAGCTTAATCGCCAAAAATGCCATCATAGTTCATATGAAACTCTTGTGCACAGAGGAGAATGATGGTCAACAAAGGAGCGGAGAGGGAGGTGTGGGATGTCATCTGTTTGCGCCTCAATTCACTCATGGCTACATGATCGAGACTAGGGTTTTTAGTGGGAGAGGGAAGGGTACGAAGGCAACTTCCACAAATTGTGTCTTGAAGAATGAAGGTGAGTGAGTTGCTTAATTGTTTTTATTTTTTTAAACAATTTAATTGATTTAAGTTAAATTTGGAATCGAGCCATCCCGTGAAATGCATGGGACATCCCGGTCCCTACCCTATTTTTTCTGGGATTATGTTAATGGGTTTGAATCTTGGCCTAGTTCCTAGTATTTATGTCGGGACCTGCAGTCCCATTTGCATACCTCTACCCGGGGAAGAAAGTATTGTTATTGAATTCTAGGCTTCGGTTATTTCCAAGCAAATTGAAGTCTAGGTGGTCGAATCCTTTCAAAATTGTTCAAGTATTTCCTCATAGAGCCATTGAAATTTCTCATCCTGAGAAGAAACCGTTCAAGGTGAATGACAAGTGGTTGAATTCGTATCTTGATGGTGGTGGTCTGAATAACAAAGCCAGCATTCACCTCAAAGATTGAAAACTTGATATCAAGCTAGTGACGTTAAAGCAACACATCTAGGGAGGCAAACCGAGCCCTTTTGATCCAACTAGGGATTCTCCTTTATCTCTTATGTATCAAATTTGTTGACTATTATGAACTTTAAGTTTGCGGTGGAGGTGGTACATACCTGTTCTGGATTCGTAGATTTCACATAGTAGTCTTAATTCTTACTAGTTATGTTACTTATTGTCTGTGTAAAGCCAAGTGGAGGACATTGCCAATTGGAGTGTCTGGTGTTATGCAGTTGCAAGGCATGGTTGAAAGTAAGCAAGAAAAGCAGGCAAACATAAGCTCGCTGGGTCGCAACCCCAAGTTGTCAGATTCAGATCCTCACTGACCCTGTGAGAGACTCTATTGGGTTTTTGTGAAAGTACGGAATTACTCTCCAAAATTAATAAAACTATGCACCCCAATTTGATTCCCCAATTGGGCTGAAAGTCAAAATTGGGTTAAACGCAGAAAAAGGGTCCAAAATCCCTACATACAACCCTCAATGCCCAATTATCTTGTCCTAAAAATCCCGCTCGCTCCTAAATCCCTAGAACCTCGTCTTTCCTGCAAGATCGGGCCAAAACTTTAGTTGTTTTTCGCCTAGTTCCAATCGCCGACCACCATCATTCGGCCATCCTTGTCTCGTTCATTTGCTTAAATAGCTTTCTTGCGATAGTTTGGGGTTATGTTCAGTTTCTACTGCACTTTTGAAAGTTGAATTTGTTTTGACAATTGAGTGTTCTTGGCAAAAATGGCATCGAAAAGGGCTAAAGTTGAACCAAAAAGGGAAGTTTAAGGAGATGAAAGAACTAAAATTCTATTATTCAACCATAGGTGTCCTTGATGTTATCAAGGAACGAGGATTATCAAAGGGGGTCATGTCCAACTTTCAGACTGTTTGTCGAGAGAAGGGTTGGGGTAGTTTCTCGCAAGCTCAGGTAAATACTCCATCAATTTGGTACACAAATTCTTTGCTAATTTGTTTATGGAAGAAAGAGGTAGAATGTGCATTCGAGGGTGCCTAGTTCCCTTTGGACCCGAGGAAAATAATGTCGTCTACAACCTCCCAAATGTGGAAGAGGATAAGTACTCCCATTTTGTAGAGGGAAACCATGATTGGACCAAGGGGCCGAAGTCGGTTTAGTTGGGTGTCAACAAAGCCTACTGTCGCCACATTATGGTCTTTTGGCACATATTTATTTATGCTTGGATGATGCCTACTACCCACACCCCAAACATCAAGCTAAAAGTGATTGCTACTAATCTATGTTATAGAAACATGCATGAGCATTGACGTGGGGAAAATCAATTATAATGACATTTGGGAGAGTATCTCTACGTTGGGTAGGCACTCCAGCTCGTTGCATTGCGCCTCCTTGATCATTGCCCTCTTTTTTTAAGGTAAGCATGCCTCAATCGCCCCAGAAGAAATTGTTGTCCCTTGCCTCAGACATCTGGTCCACTTTGTATATCAGATTAGGGGTGTATTATGAGAGAATTAAAAACAGATTTGAGGACATACCAAAGACATCTCACCATCTCGAAACCAAGCACAAAGGTCAATCCGTCCTTCATACCACTAACCCACAGACTTCAAATTCACTACCTCCAGCCCCAACTGCCCCTACCGCAGCCCAATGGGAAGCATTCATAGATCACATGTATCATTGCTTTACACACGTACACACCAACTTCGTCCTCATGGTAGTAACCTGAGGCCTCCAGTTTCCCGTATCACTATTGCCACTATCCTGCAGTTTCGTACCCAACAACATACTGCTAAGGATGATGAGTATAAGGATGATGGCAAAGACAATGAGGAGTACGTGACGCTCTGACTCTAATTTGTGGTCATTCTGAAGCGTAACCGACTGCCTCAAAGGAGTAACGTTTTAATTGTTTTACCTTTTATCTCCATTGAGAATAGTGTCGGTTTAAGTTTGGGAAGGGGTAAACCACGTGATAAATATGTTGTTGTTTCTTTGATAACCTGTGGTATCCGACTATCGGAATAACCGACTAATCCACAGGAACCCATGCACGGCGCCCACAATACATGGATTGGGCCAAATGCAAGCCCATGGGGCCCGTGAGACATGGCCCCAGCACGCTTTCTTCAACGGGAGTTGAACATTGCACCTCTTGACAAGCCATGATGATGTCAGGGGCTTCAACCGCTGGGTTTCAAATGATAACTATGTTGTTGTCGTATTTATTTGGTTGTTTTGTTTGAACTATTTTACTTTTTATTTGGAACTATTTTATTGTGTTGTTTTACCTTGCTTGTCAGTATGCTTCTTTATGTGTTTATTGTGCATTGTGTTTATCCGTGCACACTGCTTGTTATGCATTGTGTCATGAAATATAGGTGGATTGCATTATTGACGAGAGTTTATATTTGGTGCATTGTGTGGACCACATAGAAGTGGAGTGATTCGGATGAAGTCATTGATTGACTAGGAATGATGAGCGACTCTTCAACTAGAAATAGCTCCTCTGAGCCTAAACAATTCGGGACAAGTTATGGATAGGAAAATGCAAAAGTGAAAAAAAGAAATAAAAAAGCGTACCTAGATATGAGGCCCGGCCCAATTCTCCTACCACATGGGGTTTGCCTTCCCTCCAACAAACCATGTCAGGACAACACGACGCGACCAAAAATCATGTTGGAACGGACGATCCATTTTGTACAGGCCCACGTGACTACCTCTTTAACTTTGATTTTCTCCTATGTATATTTGATTTTTTTTTGTTTAACTAGTTAAATTTGGTAACTTGTCTTCTTTTTTTGTGTGTGTGGAGGATGGTTAAGAAATTTTTTATAACTTGTCCCTCTATGATGAAACCCTAGTTGCACCCAACTCATCAAGTGAAGGGGTCGTCCATGTGAAGCCTATTGAAGAACCTAAAGATGGCGAGAAGGAAGCTGAGAGGCGTGATCCATTAAGGCTACCCGATGACCCAATCACACGTTTAATGGCCAATAAGTTCAAGGAGGTTTTAAACTTGATGATCCAAGAAACATAAGCTCAAGAAAGACAAAGATGAAGCCCAAAGCCACGTCCCATTAACATAATCCAAGTCATGGCCCACGACCCACTTGACAAAGCCCCAACCCATTAACATAATCCAAGTCATGGCCCAACATGAAGCCCAAAGCCACGTCCCAATAATGGAAGACGGTGCCCAACAAATCGCCAACACTCATGGCACATATGATGGATAAGGAGACATAGTGTGAACATGACTTGGTTTTGAGGAGACACAGTGTGAACATGACTTAGTCTTGAGGAGACAAGATCAAAAGTGATAAGGCAATTACCTTATACGGTTTAATCTTGTCTAGTATTTTCCTTATCTCTCACATCTATATTAGTTTATTCCCTACTTTAAACTTATCTAGATTAGTGATGCAGGAGCATCTGGAGTTAATCAGCCATAATTTTGGCTACAGGTGTCCGAATGGATCGTGTGACGTGTCGTTGGAATCGTCTCTCTGGCGCGCACGAAGCTGCACATCGAACTATGCTCCATGTACGACATCAATTTTTACAAATGTCGATGTTTTCCTTCCCGAAAATGCATTTTTATTATTTCTTTCATTTTTTAGAAATAATTGGCTGTCAATCTTGAAATCAACTGATTTCCGGATTTCCAGCAATTAACCGCTTTTAGTTGA
>JAOWBN010029482.1:0-10344 GCA_028565015.1 Pinguicula moranensis
GTAATTCGTGTTCGTCGATGAACGGGGAAGGATAGTTGGAGAAAATTTGTAGGCCATGATCATCGACATTTTGATCGGATTGATGAAGAAATGGTGGCTTGGTGAACAAGGATTGGAGGAGCAAGTTATCGGTGTTTGCCCAAGAAAACATTTTTCTTTTTCTCCTTCAGAGCTTGGAAAATTAGGGCACAGAACGTGGATAAAGTGATGCAGAATTCAGAAGTAGAAGACGAATCAAAAGGACTACTAATGGATAAAAAAAGTTGGGGTCTATTATATATATGTCTACAATCTCTGTACCTCTGTAGAAAGCTTTTGTCTTCATCAGAAACCTATATTAGAGAAGAAGACCTAGTGGAGAGATTATGAAAGAGGACTCAGTTTTAAGATGTTTTAAAGTCTCTAATTTTCCAACATAGAAATTTACATGTTGATATGATATAATAAAATAATTAATTTGATCCTTGCATGTGAACTAGTTAGGCTCGTGATAGGGATTGATGTAGGGTTTGACAGATTGTGAGAGAATGAAGTGTTCACAAGGCTGCTAGTGAGTATGGGCAGGACAATTATTTGAGGCAGTATATTAAAACTGCTTTATTTTCATTGAAGGGCACCAGGCCATGTTTCTTTGACTGGAGGACAAAAGGTCACTTTCAGTCATAAAGCGAAAGACCCCCCACGGGCCCACAGGGTCTGATAGGATTTTTGCTTTTATTTTTTAATATTTCTTGGCCATTTTCATCTTTCGTGATTTATTTGCTTGAACCTAATGGCAGTGGCAGGAGCCCTAACTGTTTTCGTTTAGGGTCTAAAATTATTTTGTGGGTGAAGCCAAATTTTGTATTAATGAAAAACATAACGATTTTTTTTTTACAACCCCATGCCTCACCAAAAGAATAGGTTACCACCTTTGACTTGCGGGCATAATAGTGATTATCTTATTGGCTAATTAAACCAAAGGATTTATAAGGAAGAATATAAAAATTGCTCAAAAATCAAAAAATATATTCTCTAAGATTTAGTTTCATTCAATAATACTTCAGTAATCGAAAACTAAGTCCACAAGTCAAACTTTATAGCAGAAAAATCATGACTAGTCAAAACTTGCAAAAAATAGCAAATTCTGTAAATAACTCATAATCAAAATTCAAATCAAAATAAGTAATCTGCCATAAATTAGGCTCAAATTGGGATTAAGTGACCTTTCTAATTGACAGATTATTTTATTACCGAAAATAGCAAAATTAACCAAAAAATAATATTTCGAAAAGGAAAACAATAGAATTTGAGGTCGACAATCGATGCTCATCGTGTTTTGCACATGTGTACTGCGTGCGCACTAAAAGGACATCTTTGTATTGGGGGTCCTATAAATGATTTTAATAATCGTAGCCAAAATTACGGCCAAAAGATTGCAACATGCCCTAATTAGAAAACTATCATCATTACTTCTTATTTATGCACCGATCTGTCACCTCATAGTACTTTAATGCCATTAAAATAGATACGGACAACTCAGCATCATCTTCAATGTCAGCTCCTGCATCAGTCTCCTCGGGTTGGGAAGAACTCATCCTCGAGTTCAGGGTAGAATCATCAGAATCCCCAAAACACAGCCCAAAAAAAATCACCAACATCAAAAAGTACCTGATGCCGATGGTTGTCACATTGAATCTTATACTTGGTATTGTTGTGATGGATAGCATGCTTCACTTGTTCATGTATACCTCGAAGATGTTCCGCCATTTCATCTGCTTTAGGACTGAAATGTCCAACATCTCGGATAGATTTCGACCATGGACAGTCTCAAATGGGCTGAGGTTGGTCGTCCTATTCTTCGATTTGTTATAAGAAAACTTTGCTTGAGCCAATGCTAGATCCCACTGCTTTGGTTTAGATCTCGCCAAACATCTCAAAAGATTGCCCAGACTCCACATCACCAGTTCGGTCTGGCCATCAGTTTGGGCGTGGTCCTAGCTTTCCCCACAAGCTCTTCCCAAAGTTACTGATGAACTTCGCGCCACTTTATCTAGTTTGCAATCACAGCTGGACAGTGTTACAAAGAAGCTTGATAGCATACTTTATCAAAAAATCTCGGATCAACTGGCTTCAACAAGGAGATGAAAATACAACTTATTTTCACAACAGTCTCAGGAAATCAAGGACTATGAATAGGATAAATGGTGTGGGGGATGGATCAACATGGCTGGAGGATCCCGAACTCATCAAGGACTGTTTCCTTCACCATTTTAAGGACAGGCTCAAAGAAAAACTGCATAACAGACCAAGTCTTGGTATTAGGGTAAGGTCGCTGGATCATATTAGTAAACTGCTTCTATAGAAACCTTTCTCAGAATCTTAAATCTTTCCTGCTATATCTGATTGTGGGAGTTACAAGAGCCTCGGGCCTCATGGCCTCAATTTCAAATTCATCAAGCATTTTCTATATATGCTAAAACCTAAAATTTTGCAACTAATGCATGAGTTCTATAGAAATAGCAAGCTAGCTAAATGTAGTCATGCATCACATATCGCCCTATTAGCTAAGTCTTCTAATCCTCTGTATGTCAATGACTATAGACCAATTACTCTGATTGGTACATGCCTAAGATTATTGCTAAAGTCCTAGCTAACAGAATTAGGTTGGTCATGGATAACCTGATTAGCATCACTCAAACAGCTTTCATCAAGGGGAGAAGTCTTCTAGACAGTGTCATAGTACCTAATGATATTATTGATAATGTAAAAAAAGTAAGTCATCATCTTTAAGGTCGATTTTGAGAAGGCTTTTAACAAAATAAACTGAAACTACCTGCTGCAAATCATGACAACCATGAACTTTCCTCCATGTTGGATGTGGTGATAAAAGGTCTCTTGATGTCTTCTTCAACCTCCATTCTAATTAATGGAAGTCCCACAAAGGAATTCTACTCCATGTGTGGCATTAGACAAGGAGATCCACTCTCTCCATTCCTCTTTCTTATTGTTGCAGAAGGACTCTCTGCCATGATTAATAAAGCCACATATCTATATCTTTTCATAGGGCTGAGTATTGGTAGAAGAAATGTACATGTGTCTCACCTGCAGTTTGTTGATGACACCATCATTTTTGGTCAAGCAGCGTGGAGCTCTGTGCAAGACTTCAAAGCTATCCTACTTAACTTTGAATTGGTATCAGGTCTGAAAATTAACTTTAACAAAAGTAAATTGATTGGTGTTAATGTGGAGGCTTCAACCTTGGAGAATTATGGCTGCATATCTAAATTGTCAACCAGCTTCAATGCCCTTCAGGCACCTCGGACTTCCAGTTGGAGCACACATAAGAATCCTACCACTTGGCAACCTATAGTTGAAAATTTCCACAATGCTCTATCTTCATGGGAACATAAGTTGTTGTCCTCAAGAGGGTAAACTGACTTTCTTGAATGCTGTGTTAGCAGCATTACCTTCCCACTATTTCTCTTGTTTCACTGCTCCATAGAAAATCATCAAATGTCTGAATTCAATACAGAGAATTTTCTTTTGGGGCAACTTAGCAAAAAAGAAAAAATATGAGTCTGTCCTCATGAAAAAAATTACCACCACTGTGTCTAATGGAGGACTAGGTGTTCGCTGTCAGGCTCAACCAGTAAGGGAAGTACACGGTAAGAGATGTATATAGGACAATTATATCATACACACAACAAGTTTTTTCAGATTCTCACTTAGTACTCGCAAAGCACATATGGAATAGTTTTGCACCCAAAAAAGTCTGTATTTTTGCCTGAAAATTAATACAAAATGCAGTACCCACTAAAAGTACTTTGCAGAGGAGAAAGGTCATTCCAGCTGATCAGGAAATTGCTTACTCTTTTGGTCGAGCAGAGGAAGAGACAGTAGCCCATCTATTCATTGAATGCTCCATCACCAACAAGCAATGGAAGGACATAGCATCTTGGCTATCACTGGTAACCATGACTATTATATCTTGAGGGGAAACACACCCACTTTGATGGAGCACTCAAGTAAAACACGTCAAGGTATTAATGTGCCTACATGGAACACAATATGGTTGTCCATGGTGTGGTCCATTTGGAAAGCAAGGAATAGGTCATACTTCATCTCAGCAGTGCCTAACATCCAACTGTTGCTGCATAATATACAAACAGAAACAATGGTTATGGCTAAGGGTGAAGAGACAACCTAAGTTGTTTCCATACAGCTTTGCAGACTGGTTATTACAGCCACAAGCATGTCTGAGATTTAAAGCATAGTAAAGGAGTCTGATCAGCGAAATAGGGCTACTGCCGAGATGTTTCAGTATGCTATAACAGAGCATACTTGATGCACTAGTTTAATGTTGACCCATTATTTTTCTTTACATCTTTAGTAAGTATGGCAACAATCTAAAGTCTAGGAGGCTATAAGGTATGGAGGTTGAGGTGTGAACCATTTGTTGTTAACACTAATGACTTTTGTAGTCACCAGATTAACCACAAAATCTGGTGGCAGCCCGCATAGCTTATGGGCACTTAATTAATGTTGCTATGCCCCAAATATGTAAGACAGAATGTACACTGAAAGTCTTAGCATCCAAGAAGGTTGATTTTAAGGCAGTGCTGTCTCATGTGACCTGATCCCTAATGCCTTATGTTTTATGTTAGTGAGCAGAAGGTTCCCGGGAACTACTTTCCATGATGCTATTTTTCAGGATTAACATGTGGCAAATAGAGTGTGATGAAACACCCTATGCCTCTCTATGCTTATATATTGTGATATTTTATTCTTGTTCTATTTATTTGTGGTATAGGTTAGGGCTTTGCTTCAGCATACAAAGGACACTACGTCTTAGACCTCCATCTCCTATCACACTGGTGTATAGCAGACAAAAACTATGATTTGACAAGGATTTTGTTACCTTGCTTTGGCATCTCTTTAAAATGCATCTCCTACAATGGATCATTTCGGTTGTGACCAAAGAATAACCTTAAGCATTATGAGGTCTACAAAGTCCTAGCTGGGATCATAGATGCTGTTGTGACCATTGACATGCATATGATTTGTACACTACTTAGTTAGGTTTTACTAGTCTATTTTCTTTGTTTTGATTTGTTAGAATGCTTCTCGGAGTATTGCCCCTTCTGTCATTACAATGATAGCTCACCAAACTTAATCGAGTTGTATACCAATATTCCTACAATGAGAATTGACAATGTAATAGTGATGACATTTTGCTTTGATGAAGAGCGGATGATGGCAATGATCTAAATGTTGAGTTGCTTTGTGATCTATTATAACACTAGGTGAGTCATGTACCTAATCACCCGTAGTTATAATACAAGGGGTACAAGAAAAAGGCAGGATACACAGATCATTCTCAAAGTTTCTAACTAGTCAACATCTACTAGGGGTTACAGTTCATAGTTGCAGTTTTTTGTTTTTATTTTGTATTTCTACTTCTTTTATTTTCCTTCTTGTACATACTCCATTTTTATTTAATGAAATTTGAATAAAAAAAATTCAATGAGAGTTTCTTTTATACACTTATCTAAAAAAATGCGACATTTTTTTGGGTAGGTTAATTTAGTGCTTTTTTTTATAGGTAGTCATAATGCCAGGTCGATCACATGGATAATTTGTGTCCTATGCGCCGCCTGTAACTAGCCTACTAGGTATCCAACTTGTCAGTAAGGATGTAAAATTCCCTGTATTCAGAGGAAATTTGTGATTCGAACTTTGATCAGCAGTTGAAAACGAAAGAGCCGGTTATTTCGAAGTTTTCATTTCATTTCTTCATTTCTCTCTCAAACTTGAGAAATTAACTTACATCAGCCTATTTATAAAATCGTATCTCAACTAACAAAAACGTAAACAATCATTTACATATCAACTCAATCTCATCCACACGATCTAATGTGGATCGTGTGACTTCAGATTGTCTCCATGATCTTTCCTCAAAATTCCATCAGTGAGATCATCATCCTTCCAGTTCAAGTCCTCTTGATCCGCATCGATCATCACAGCTCCTGCACTCATCGTTGATTCACTGGATGAAGTTTCTGGACAATTCAACAAAAGGACTTCACCGACCAATTCTGATAATAATGCAGAGTTGGTACCCAACCAGAGTTGGTACCCAACCCAAGTCGTGGGTTTTTGTCGGCTCCAGGCCTGGACCCGCGGATTCATCTGGTCCAAGTCCGGGCCCATATTATGGCAATTCAATTCGAACTAACGAGGGAAGGAATTGGCACATGCCTCTAAGTTAGCATTCTGCAATCTCACCCCATTTTGCAGTGAGACAAGAGCCAGAAATCAATTAACTCCAGGAAGGGAAACAGGGCATGGAGGGCAAAATAAGCACAGAAGATATTGAGGATTACTTCGTTAAGTCCACAATTTACCACAAAGGATGCGCTTTCAGGCGGTTCCTTGGCCGACGTACCCACTGATTCTCTTTTTTGGCTAAGAAATCTAGAGGTGATTAGAAAAATGGTGTTTTTTTATTTGAATCCCAATCGACGAGTTATGGTTCTCTTCGAATAACTACTCAATACTATTGTTTAAAAGCAGAGAAAGAGTACTGCGATGTGATAGCCTGCTGCAGAGGAACCATTTTATTAAACCAATTCCATCCTCAATTCAAAAGAAAAAGAAACCAAAGAGAAATGAAAAAAAAAAAAAGGATCGAGCCGTTAAAGCTGCAGAGGAGAGACTGCAGGTTAGAGATTTCTGTACACGGTGAAATGTTGATGAGTTTTTTGGTATGGGGTTGTTTCTGATATTTCTTGTTCAATAAAATCAGGAAGAACATGTACAAAGGTATTGCCTGATTGGTGGGAGGAAGGTTATTTCTAATTGTGGTAATCATTCTGCTCTTGCAGGAGAAGGCAATGCCAGAATTAAAAAGGTACACTATTTCTTGGCTTATGTATTTGCTACTTGTATTTCTGGCTGCTGCTTTTCTGGTTCGTGATAATCTTCATACGTTCATCATCTGGAGAGTGAAATTTGTTGGATTGATAGCTGACTATTTATCCATGAAGACTTTTAAATGCTGCTATTGATTAGCGCTGAAACACGAGGTTTTACTTCATTATTTCATTAATTAACAATTATCAATGGCAGAAACCCAAGTCTACTGTTATACCTGCTGTGGAGGTTGAACTCAAGGATGCTCATTCAATCCTACCCTGCTACCATCCGGTCGTATTCATCGGTTATTTTTCTTAATTCTTGCCTATCTTACTTTCAGTTAAATGACTTGAGAGCCTTATACCATTCTGATGTTTATAGCATTAGCTACTTGGGAACCTACAAGTAGGAATTTTCTTCTTATTTTTTATCAGGAATATTTGCTTTGGGCATGTGATGGAGTTGATGATGATGATCAATATGAAAATGCAGCTAATAATTTAGATTCAGATTGAGAAGTGGTCCGACTTATATCTGCGTTAATTTTGTGCTCTGCGTAATTTTTTGGTTCAGAATGAATTAAAGATTATGTAACCCAGTATGCGTCCATTGCAAATAGCGTAAATAGTCATTATTGGAAAAAAAATTTAGCTTTGTGTTAATAATATATTATATCGAAATGACTCTATTAAATTCTAGTGCTTTTATGGGTGAAATTGTTGGAACTCAATACTTTAACTAACGTAGTGTATCTTGGATCGCAACGAAAATAACCTCTTTGTTTGATTACAAGGGTAAGGTTGCGTACATCTGACTCCCACATCCCAACTTAATTAAGAATATATTGGATATGTTGTTATTGTTGTTGTTGTTGCTAGGTAGATTAACTATATATTGGCTATGTTGGAGATTTTGCCTATGAGAACTTGATGGGTTTATTATTTTGATATCAACTTGTTGATTTAAAAATGATTTTTAAAAAGTTTGGATGATCATACTGATGTAAATTTTTTCTCTTTCATTCGTTAGACCACAATGATGTTGAGCAAGTAAATGCACTTCAGATGCCCAATGCTTTTGCCTTTTTACGCGACCAAAAATAATGTGAAAGACCATTGGTGTATGCTGAAATTTGTGGCCTCATCATTTACAGGGCCGTTTAAGTCCAAAAGAGTAACCCGAGTTGAGTTGAATCGGAGGGCCAGGCGGAAGGAACGATTGAAGGCTGAAGTCGAAGCCAAGAAAGTGGAAGGGCTCCCAAAAACCTTAGACAGGTTTATATCTACAGTATTCTGAAAATCCTGTCTCAGGATTAGGATTTTATATCTGCAGACGCCTTAATTTCTAAGGGGGGGTTCTCCTACAAATAGTTTACCTGACATAATTCAAGTAATAAAGAAAGAGGATGAAGAAAAGAAAAATCAGAATCTAGGGAGGATTGTTGCTAAACAAGAAAGACTGAATGTTCGTCCACCTCTCTTGGGGAAGTACAAGTGCGTACATTTGAGGAGATGTATACCTGTTTGTGTGTGTTAACTTTTAGCTTTGCTGCTTGCCAAAATTAGTTTGTAGGACTGGGAGCTACCTAAATATGGCGTACTAAATGAGGATTACTGACGCTTCTTAACGTCTTAAGAAGAAACCTGATACTTCAAATTTTCTGTTTCAGATTTGATCCTCCACTTCAAGTTCTCTTATCTGAAGCAAAAACTGGTTCAAAGGTTGGTAATTTGAGTTCTATTCACGTTCAATCCCTGCTGAATTAACTATAACTTGATATTTTTATTCATTTTAATTCCCCACTCGGTTAATTATGCCTCCGTATTAGTAAGTTCATTTTCTTTTAGGCAAGTCATATTAGTAAGTTCATGAATATGACTCGCTTGATTGCTTTTATATCTGTAACGTTTTGGGAAGTAGGGTTGTTGCACCCTTATGAAAGATCGCTTTAAGAGCCTGGAGAAAAGAGGATTAGTTGTGCCATCGAAGTAGAGCTGCAGGTCAGTTCAACTCTGTTTTGCATAAAATCCTCCATTATTACTGAAATATCCCTGTGAATTTCATCTATTGATTAGTTCGGACCTGGATAAATATGAGCATGAAGTTCTTTATTACAGTTGTTCACCAACACGAAGTCGTTGTTTGATGTTTTGTATGCCAAAGTTTTCCACTGGAACTCTCTCTGTTATTTCCACCTTCTGGTGTCTGATTAGCTAACCATTGATTTATAAGACCCAACTATTTGCTGCTGAGGCTTTTCTATATAATCGTACTCTTTAATTCTATACAAGAACAATCCACGTTGGTTCTTCCATTAGGGATTTCGAGTCTGTTTGTGTTATGCCGGGTGGGTGATTTGCAGTATTTGTTATGATGTTGATGTACTCTTCGTGCAGGAATAGAAAGTCTACTCTATAAGCTTGAAGATGTAAAGAACAATCAGAATTTGCGACTGACTTTTGTTGAAGGTTCAAGATATTGCAAACACCAACATGTGCCTGACAATCATTCCGCCTGATAAACTTGGCTAGTTGAAATATGTAGACTGTAGCTGTTCTAAATCAGCTAAGGTCCTGAACTGCTGATTCTGCCTGATTTTTATTTTCACTTGCTTTTAAGGTCCTGTTCTTCTGATTCTCCTTGTGGGTATTTCCTTGATCTCAAAGAACAGTTGTATTTTTATTCCTTTGTTTTTCGGGATTAATAAGAACTTATCTATTTGATCTTTATGGAATTTTAGCTACTGGGACTTGAATTGTTCTTAGTTTTAAGTTACTCTAAGAGAAGGCAGGCAGGTTTTTACTCTGTGACTTTCTTTTTGGAAGTTGGTCGAAAGCAAGCAGTATTAACAGGAGGCTGCTGCTGTTTTCAGGTATTAAACGCAGCAGCTGCATTGGTTCTTAATGGGCATGTGAGGAACATGGCTGAAGGGATGACTGTAGCGCGCTGGACGCATCAATCAGGAAAAGTACTGAATATTCTAAAATGATTGACTAGTAGAGTCTCAGATGTGAGTTTAGCATCACTTAGCATACAACTTTGCATCAGATGGACCTGGTTTCCTATTTCCTGCAGCACAAGCAGTTCAAATCCAGACCTGGGCTAGGCTGTACTTTTTTTTTTTTTTTATACCGTGGTGTCCGACCGAGGGACCACAAACTCGACTAATCCACGGGGTGTACTACACAGCGCCTCCAATGTGTACACCGATTAAATCGCGGGTCCTATTATCGGACCCTAGGACGTGGCCCTTTCAGTTTGTTTATCAGAACGAGATTCGAACCCGAAATCTCTAGGCATGCCCTGAGAATCTCGTGGATTCTCTACCACTTGGACAACCCACACGGGTTGTGGGCTAGGCTGTACTTATGTCTACTTCTAAGAGAATTTAGAATTGATCAGCTTGAATTTCAATACCTGTAAACTGGTTTCTTACAAAACCTTATA
>JAOWBN010029493.1:0-10344 GCA_028565015.1 Pinguicula moranensis
TTGCTTGAGTAGTTCAAAAACTTGTACATGACAAGACAACGGGGGACAAATATGATGTTGAACAAATCAAGAACAAACTATGAGGTGGTTTTATTAGCACTTGCAATAAAAAAAATGATAAGGTGATTGATTTTTCTAATAAGTTTTATAAATTAATTTATTTTTAGTTACATTATAAGATACAAATATAGATGTTCATGAAATAATCTTATTTAGTCGAATTGTATTATTCTGATAAAATAAAATAAAATAACCAAAATATGACTTATAAGATGATGCTAAACATAGTCTAAGGGCTTGCTTTGTACCACTTATTTTTCAGATTATTTTTCTCATTCTCCTTTTTTCCAGATTATTTCAAAAATAGTGTTTTAAAACTCCACTTCTCCTTCAACTTCTTTTTTTCTTAAACCAAAACTCTTTTTTTCAGAAGCAGGTAGGAGGTTACTTTTTTTCTACTTCTACTTTTAATGGTAGTTTTTTTAATAAATTAAAATTATCTTACCAAATTTAACTACAAATACTATTTAATCAACTTACAAATTTTGATGGCAAACACTATTTCCATAACTTTTTCAATTTTTTCATAGTTTTACCAAATACTCAAAAACTACAAAATTAAAAGGAGAAATAGAATCAAAATAAAAAATAAAATGAGAAGCATAAGGAGAAAATCACAGTGGGTACAAAACATGCCCTAAGTGGAGTGATAATCTATTGAATGGTTATATTTAACAAATCAGATTAATAAGTTGATTAAAAATTGATGAGTTAACAAATCAGATTAATAAGGTGATTAAAAATTGATGATAGAACTTTTTTTGTTTTTATTAAGTTTCTAACTATTGCTTATTTTTTCAACCAATTTATAAGTCAAAATATGGATATTCACAAAATAAATTTATTTAATTAAACTGTATTATTCTGTCAAATAAAATAAAATCGGATGTTAAAATGAAGCCATGAATCGAAACATAGCAATTGATGTTCGAATTAATGATACTAATAAAACAATGGCGTACAAAAGCGCAACGTGTTATTTCCCGTACTGGAGGCAAATCAATCATCTGACATCTACCCCACAGAGAACAAGAACTTCAACTCCTATTTCACTAGTAAAAGGGCCTGGCCTAAGAATGGAGATTTATTCTATGGGTCTTTTTCTGTATTAAAAACCATATAAAATATATGTATCCTAAAACGAAAAAGACAACCATTCATAATCGCTGGACCTAAATTCTCGTAAATTACCCCCTTAATCGTAGGCAACAATAAGAAAGCTCTGGTCCACCTCTCTCTGTTTTGGATGAAGCACAACTTCATGCTCAAAAAGTGGTATTGGAACCCACCCCATTCAAGATATTAATAAGGTTCAAGAAATTGTTCCAATCAAGTGTACCATGTGCCAAGGTAGGTAAGAAATTGATAGAACATCAAAATAATGGAAGGTATGATCTTGAATAATCAATCTCCTTCACTGTTTGTATATTTAAATTACAATGCTATGACTAATTACATCATATTACACGGGAAAATGATATAGCGCACGGATTTCGCTCGAAAATCCTGCGCCATCATCATTTCCCTGGTGGAAGCCATGGAAATCCATGGCTTCCAAACCCAGAACGTGTTTCTCAACATTTGGGTATCCATGGCTTCCATCAACAAAATGCAGAGAAATCATGGCTTCCAAACCCAGAATGTGTTTCTCAACATATGGGTTTGGAAGCCATGGATTTTCATGGCTTCCACCAACAAAATGCAGAGAAAAAACCCAGAAACCCAGGAACCACATTTATCTGCATTTTGTTGGTGGAAGCCATGGATTTCCATGGCTTCCACCAGGGAAATGATGATGGCGCAGGATTTTTGTCCGAAATCCGTGCACGAAAATCCGTGCGCTATATCATTTCCCTATTACATGGCACAATATATGTTTAGGAATGGGAAATATGATTAATTACAATTTGCCAAACATAGTTTCTTGCCTAATTTATGTCCTTGATTGTTGCTTTAAATTTGGCTTGATTTGCTTGGTTATCTTTATTATCGCTAACATCCCCCTCAAGCGAGAAGGGAGCAGGGCAATTATGAGCTTAACACGAAGAAATCAAAATCGAGTAGTACCGAGACCTTTTGTGAAGATATCAGCGATCTGATCATTAGTGATGAGATGACGAATCACAATGTCATGATTAATAACTTTTTTTCGAATAAAGTGATGATCAACTTCAATGTGTTTTGTCCTAGCATGATATACTGGATTTGATGCCAAGGTAAGTGCATCAATGTTGTCACACTAGAGGACTGAACATTGAATAAGAGGGATTTGGAGATCAGGAAAGAGCATCCAGATCCAACATAGCTCAACAGTAGTTACTGATATAGCTCGGTACTCAGCCTCTGTGCTAGAGCGAGAGATTACTGTCTACTTCTTGTCCAACCATGAGATGAGCCAAGAAAGACATTGAAGCCAGTAGTCGACCGATGATCTAGAGGATCTTCGGCACAATCCGAATCACATAATTCCTGAAGTTGCAGATCTCCACGAGTGTACCATAGACCAAGATCAAGAGTGCCTTTCGAGTACCGTAGAATACGTTTGACTTCTCCCCAGTCGGTTGTGGATGGACTATGCATATGTTGACATAATTGGTTAATAGTGCAGGCTATATCAGGTTTGGATAATGTACAATACTAAAGAGCCCCTACTGTCTGTCGATACATAGTAGTCTCAGAAGGTCCAAAAGGAGAGTTGTCTAAAGTATGAGACGGATAAACTGGTGTAGATGGTGATGGAAGAGGCTTCACACCAATCATTTTTGTTCGTTCCAATAAATCTGCAATGTACTTGCTTTGATGAATATGAAGACTCAAACTATCTCGAATAGCCTCGAGACCCATAAAGTAACCAAGATCTCCGAGGTCACAAAGTTGAAAGGAAGCCTGAATTCTAGTAACCAGTGTAGCAACAACATTGGCAAATGAGACAGTGACCAGTATGTCATCAACATATATTAATAAAAAAGAATTAGATATTAGTTTAGTGATATGTAAAAATGGAAGAATCATTATCCGAGCATATGAATCCGAGATCCAGGAGAGTGTGTGACAACCAAATATACCATGCTCTGGGTGTCTGCTTCAGGCCATATAGAGCCTTGTGCAGTGAACAGACATACTCGGGATACTAAAGTGAGACAAACCTAGAAGGTTGTTCCATATATACAATTCCTTCTAGGTCTCCGTTCATAAAGGCATTGGAAACATTAAACTGATGGATACACCAATCATAGTGAATAACAATAGCCAAAAATAAGCGAACAATGGCCATTTTTACAACACGACTAAAACTCTCTGTAAAATCAAGATCATATTCTTGCCCAAAACCATGTGCAACTAGGCAAGTCTTATAACGATCAATAGACTTATCAGATTTCTGTTTGATTTTGTACATCCATTGACACCAAATGACATGCTGCTCAAGTGGACGAGGGCACATGGTCCAGGTGTTAATGGAAACTAACGCTTCAAACTCCTCGTTCATAACAATTTGCCATTCTGGGGAAGATACGGCCTGAAGGTAAGTGGTGGGTTCTCGAGGTACCTGAACACTGACAAGAGCTCGAAGAGTATGACGAGTGGCTGAATAGAGATGATAATCAAGAAACTGTTTAGGGTGAGAGAAACCTTTCTGTGATCGGGTGACGATCGCGGGAACCAGAAGAAGAGAGGGTAAGCCTGTTCCTGGGACAGTCACATCACTAAAATCAAGGAAGGAAATACGATCCAAGTTCACTTTGGAGATGGGAGGTCGATCAAAAGAGGCACCAATGGATGAAAATGATGATTGCTCCAGGGAACCAGAGGGCAAAGGCATCATGTCGGATATAGGGGATGAGACGGGCAGGGATGGTGCAATGACGGGTTCGACTATGGGTAGCTCTTGAGGACCTGAAACGTTAGATGGAATAAAGGATGGTGGTATAAGAGACTGGTGATATGAGAGACAGTACATGAAGCAGGAGCCGACACTGATGAAGATCCAACAATAGAGGAATGTAGCATACAAGTCGGGAACATAGTTTCATCGAAGATAACATGCCTGGAAATAGAGTTGGTCCTAGACTTGGGATCAAAGCATTTGTATCCTGAGTGTTGAGAACTATACCCCAGAAAAATGCACTTTGAACTCCGAAATATGAGTTGGTGAGAGTTGTAGGGACGAAGGAGGGTAGCAAGTAGAACCAAATGTACGAAATTTGGAGCAATTGGGGATTATTCCAAATAATTTTTTGAAAGGACTAACATTAGTGAGAACAAGAGTACGTAGTCTATTGATGATGAATACAGCTATAGAACAAGCCTCCACCCAAAACTTGGTATACAGATGGTATTGAGCCAATAAGGTTAGTCTCATGTCCACTGATGCAATTACTATTGCACCCCAAGTAGCCAAGGCAACACAAGACTCATTGGCCGTGCTAAATGGGCCAATAACAAGGCTACGAGATGAAGGAGTTGTTGAACTCATACAAGAGTGTTTGGCTATAGAGAAACCTAAAGGAGACGACCCTCATGGTGTAGAACAAGCTGCACCACAAGGATCCGAGCTAAGGAAGGATATACTAGCCTGGTCAAGTGGACTGATCACTAGAGCTAGAGCTAAGAAGATCAATGATGATCTCGTGGGATTCAGAAGGGGGCGATTGGTCGAGATGGATGTCTCAAGGGATGCACGCCTTTGAGTGGAAGCATCTCTTCGAATCGAGGCGACGATTCTAACCAACACACCCCTTCACGAATGGTTGCATCTCCTTTCCAAATGCTGCACCACTTCATGAACGGTTGCACCTCTTTTGACTAATGGACGCACCCTTTCAGAATGGAGGCAACTCTTCACCAATGGATGTACCCCTTCATGAAAGGACACAACTCTTCACCAACGGGCGCACTCCTTCATGAAAAGGCACACCTCTTTGCCAAAGGAAGCATCTCTCCATCAATGGACATACCTTTTGGAATAGCCGTATTTTTTCGAATGGATGCATCCCTTAGAACCAATGCATCGGTTCATTAGTACCTTTTGACTTTGAACGTTTGCCTATAAATAGGTCTCTCTTGAACTTATTTTACTTACTTTTTGATGATTGAAAATAACTTATAAGGTGTGTTCCTCCTTTTCTTTACAAAGACTCTTAAATTTGCCTTTTCTTCACTTGAAGTTTAATGGCATCTACTTACGGTCTTATCCTTGATTCTTGGTTAAGACAAATTCTCTTCAGGGTTCAATTTGGTGACGACTATTTTACAAACGTTACCTTGGTTCCCACCTATTTATAGGTAACGGGTCAAGTGTACAACAAATTCATTTTTACGGTCTTGGGATTTTGAACCACCAATCTTTGATATTGGGTTTTGTCACAATTGTTTGCAAGGTTGTATCATCTATGATGTGTTTGTGTTTCCATTCTGCTATTCCATTTTGTTGAGTAGTGTGAGGGCATGAGATATGATGAAAAATCTCAACCTTGTTCAAAATGGAATTAAATTGATTTGAACAATATTCCCCACCCCCATAAGTTTGAAAAGACTTAATTTTTTGAGAAAATTGATTTTCCACCAAAACACGGAATGTTAGGAATGTTTCAAACACATCCAATTTTACCTTAAAAGGATATAACCAAGTGAATATAGTGAAATCATCAATAAAAATCACATACTAACTAAAGCCTTTATTTGAGAGTACTGAGATTGACCATACATCAGAATGAATGAATTCTAGAGGTCGAATGGTGATCCGACTCGAAGACTCAAAAGGTAGTTGTTTACCCTTACCAAGCTGGCAGGGCACACATACAAACTTTAAATCATGACTACTAGAACACTGTAAATGAGACTAATTAATAATATGATGAATAGTAATAGGTGATGCATGTCCTAAACGAGAATGCAAAATACAAAACGTGGGTCGAGTACCAACATTTGTAACCAAGGCATGTTTTTTTTTTAGAACCGTTTTCCAGTCAGATGGGGTACATGCCTCCTCTACTGTATCCCTTGAACAGTGTCTGCCCCATCTTGTTGTCCTTAATAAAGTAAACAGAATCAGTAAGAATAAACTAGCATTGATTTTCAACACAGAACTGGTAAGGAAAAAGTAAGTTAGCTGAAGCATTAGGACAATGAACTATATAGGACATGGTCGAATTACGAGCTGGTGTAGATTTTACTATAAGAGAGCCAGTGTTCAGAATTTTCAAACCTGTACCATTACCAACTGCCATAAAATCTTAACCAGAATAGGATTGCTACTGCAAAAGAGGAGCTGAGTCGTTAGAAATGTAATGATTAGCCCCACTGTCCACAAATCACACATTGTCATCAATGTCCAAGTTTGTTTGTGCAGCCATAGCAGCTAGACGAGATGGAGGGTGACGACCCTTATAGGAAAAGTTCATTCGTTGGTAGCAATCAAGGGTTGTAAGATAATATCGATCGCAAATTTGGTAATTCACAACATTTTCAGACTAATCATTTTTATCAAAATTTTCCCAATTAGTAGACCCGACAGAAAATTATTGCCCATTGGGCCGAGAGTTGGTCATCTACTGACATCTTCTGTTGTGGCCCAACATTGCGCGGCCTAACAGAACTGTGATTACAAGTATTTGGGCCTTTGATGGATTTGTATCTCCTCCTCGCGAAGTCCAGATCTGCATCTTTCCTCCGCCAGATTTCTCGTAAAAGGCAGTAGGTTCCACTATGGGTGACGACAATTTGGCAGTGTAGGATAACAGAGAGTGCTCAAATTCTCAAATTCCATGGTGTGTTCATCTCGTAGCAATTTAATATTTTCTACAAACAAGTTAAATCGTGACTGCAAACCTCCGACAACATAAGAGATTAGCTCGTCATTTGCGATTTCGGATCCGGTAGCTCGAAGTTTTGCAACAATGGCTTTGGCCGAATCAAGGTAACCTACACAGGTTTTTAATCCTTTGGACAAAGTTTGAAGTCGACGTGGAAGGTCAAAGATTTTGGTTTTCAATTTGCCACCGTATTTGGTGGCAAGAAATTCCCAGACATCGGTTGCTTGCTTGAGATGAAAGGCCAGGTGAAGAATCTGATCCGATAGGGTTGAATTAATCCATGAGAGACAATATTGATCTTTCTTGAACCACAGCATGAAGGCAGGATTTGGCTTCTTTGGTACTTGAATACCAATAACATCAATTTCTCCAAGTAGGAATTCATCAGGCGAAGTTTCGATTCCATCAACAATGCCATTAGTTGTTGCTTCTGAGAATAGGGGTAAATTGTGATGTCTAGACCAAGTAATTTGAGCCTTCACATTTGGATATAATGATAGGAGGTAATGTTGGTGCAGAGAACATAGAAGACACCACGGATTGAAAGGTCTAAGGAAGAGTTCGATGAATCAATTCACAAAGCAGGCGCCTGAATGCCAATGAAATCTAGAAAACAGAGAACTTAGAGAGACAATGGCAAACAAGATAGGCGTTAGCCAAGCAACTCTGATACCATGTGAAGGTAGTTAAGAAATTGGTTGAAGATCAAAGGAATGGAAAGTATAATCTTGAATAATTGGTTGTAAATTGTATTTATATTACAACACTGACAATTACATCATATTACACGGTACAATATATGTTTAGGAATCGGTAATATGATTAATTACAATTTACCAAACATAGTTTCTTGCTTAATCTATATCCTTGATTGTTGCTTGGAATTTGGCTTGATTTGCTTGGTCATCTTGATTATCGCTCACACCATCTACTTTAGATAAATACTTTATGGAAGTGCTAGGTCCCACATGGTTTGGAATTGGGTCGGGTTTGCACGATATGATAGACATTTCGGATTGGTCTCACCATCTAGACAAGACCCAAAATCGTGTTGGGTTTACTGGGGTCGTGCCGGCCACGACAGAGATAGGCAAAGTTGGCCCAACATGACTATTTATCCATGCTAGATAGTAGATTCACATTATTATAGCAAACAATTTCACTAAATTTCTCACAATCACATGACTAGCTCGTGAATGTTCTATACAAAGGTGCGGTCAAAAAGTTAGTTATAACCAAGGATGATCTAGGGGCAGGGTCGCAGCGAGCCCTACCTTGCCATGCTCTTGGATCATCCCTTAGGGGTCCCGCTAGTCCTCCTCCCCCATTTTTTTATGCCCATTACCCCGTCCCTCCCCCCTCCAAATAAGAAAAAATCTCATCCTAAATTATTTTTTGACCCCTCAAAAATTTTGCTGCACTTGGTTAAACTAACTTAAATAACATGTGATTAACAACAATAAAAAAAAATGATCTGCATTGCTTTTATTTTATACCCATGAAACTAGAGCCAAGCATCAAACATTAAACTGCACAAATATTTCTCTCAACTTCTTTTGTTCTTCCCTACAATTGATCGTCATCCTCAGTCATGCTTCATGAGTGCTCGCTGAAGATTCAATCCCTCAGCAAAATTAGACTGCAGTCTGCACACTTCCTTACACCCACGTCTCTGGGTATTCATCTCTTTTTTTTTCTTAATCCAACTTCTCATCATTTCAGTCGCCCGGAATCAGCAGCTCTGTTTCCTCGACTGTACCACCGTACGACAACTACACCTCCACGATGACTGCAGGCTTCCCAACGCCACTTTGGTGAAGCTCGACACCGACTGCCCTTCCGGCAAAGTGTATATCTATGACCTCTCTTTCATATTAATTTTTGTTACTGCACAACTGTACGGACCTAAGACCCTGGAATTGGCAATGCAGCATCACCGCCAAGTTATGATCACCCCCTCGCAAAACTCCACCATATCTTACCGTATAATTTGTCTGAATCGTGGTATCGAACCAAACAATTCTCACTGGAGGTCATCTTTCACCACCGAATTTCAAATCACAAATGCTGAACCCTGAAGCCGGAATCTGCTATGGCATTCTACATTACATTTTACAATGGACTCACAATGGGGAAGTACTTATGGGTGAGTGAGGCACCTCCATGTGCGATCGAGACTGCACGTGAATGCTACAACAGGTCACGCCCCATAAGTACTGGGAGAAATCCAATGGCCCTGACCATTTCACCACGCTAGGTAGAATAACATGGAATTTCTTTAGACTGACCGACCTGGAAGAGATATGGGGCTCCACTTTTCACTACATACTCGATATTCAAAGAGTAGCCCAATTCATCATAAAAAAAGGCCTTGGGAGACGAAAATGATATCAGCGTACCTTACCACACCCAATTCTACCCTAAGAACACAGAAACTCTGACCCAATGACAACACTCTCGTGTGGCTACAACCGCTCTAACCTCTTTACCTTCATTGGGTTGGGTTGGGTCGGGTCTAGGTAAAGCACGATTTTCATATGCAATCGCTCAATTACTGTTACAAAGAGCAAAGTTTGTACCGAACCATTGACTGCGTAGCAGCGCAATGCTTCTCAGCATCGTTGATGGTGATGGAGGCTCTGTTAGTTTCCGAATTCTGCCGGCAGCTGAGAGGTGATAGTTTCACCCGGTAGTCAATTTTTTACTGTATGGTTGTCGGTTCAGTACTGATTTTCTTCTTGAACAGGACATGTTACGAGCAATACGAGTGGTTCTTGCTTTCGACCATGTTGAAGAAGCAGCTTAAGCAACAACTATTATTGACCAGGATATAATATTTGCTTTTATCGTTGCTCTTGCTCAACCTACATTTGCTCCAACAGCTACATCTCTGACGGCTCAACATCCAGCAGTGGTACCCTTCTTCGCCCCATGCTCAACCATGTAGAGGTACTTCTCTGAGTGAATCTATGGATCGGATGTCTCCTCCTTCAAAAGAAGGACCGGTTTGGGTACCGTGAAGTTGTTTAATGGGGCGAAGAAGGGTACCGTCAACTGTCCTGGTGCTTCTTCGTGGTGCTGGTGCACAATTGTCAGCAATTTGCACGTTATCAGCAGGAAAAGAAGTAGTAGATTCTCCAGTGGCATCCAGATGAGGAGAAGAAGGTCTCTGTGCAGGAACAGGACTTGCATGATCATCATGGATCAGTGCTTCTGCATTGTTGTGCTGGGGTGCAGCAAGATCAGTAGTATCCAATTGATCGGCAGTGGAAGGCCTCAAACAAAACTCATAATCACTATATTCAGAGTCAGTAGGAGAGAGAAAAGATGGCAACTCCAGATTCAATGTCTCAGGACAGGATGATAGTCCAGGGAATTTGTCCTCCATGAATATCACATCCCGGGTGACTATCATTTTTTTCGAAGCAAACAGGTATATTTTGAACCCTTTCTGACCAAGAGGATATCCCAT
>JAOWBN010029504.1:0-10343 GCA_028565015.1 Pinguicula moranensis
AAATAAATAGACTAACCGCCATATTTGATTGAAGAAGTTGCTATCTTATAAGGCTTAGATGAACTAACCATCCTTCTAAGTCCATACGAGCTGTTGGTTTGATTTTTTATCAGCTTAGATGGCCAATCTAATAATAGATTAGAACAAAATGACTCTATTAAATTCATGTGTTTCTATTTAGTGAAGTTGCTGAAATTTGATACATTTGATGCAATTCATATTGGGTCGCAACGGAAATGGCCTCTTTGTATAATTATAAGGGTAAGGCCGCGTACATCTGACCTCCAGACACCAACTTAGTTGGTAATATATTGGGTACGTTGAGTTGAGTTGAGATGGCCAATCCAAAACAACAAAAATCAACACATGCACAAGTGTTTCTATAAACTAAAATTCAATGCCATTTCTTTATTTTTCTGAACTTGCACCCCACTAATGTGTCTAGGCATTCTTAGGACATCAGATCAGTAGAAGAGTGAGAGGTTTAGCCGAGCATAACAGGCAACAACAACAATATTTCGGCAAACAACATCATGAAAGCAATCTACTCCACTTTGGTGCAGAAATTCTGCAGTTCGTGTTTCTGATTTTTTTAGAAGAACAAGTGGACAGTTTTTCTCCTCCAAGATCCCCCTTCTATCCCTACTATCTCCTCTATATCTTATAGACCGAAAGGTGGTCCAAACAGATCAAAGAATTGCAAGTAACAAATCCCTTGAAGATAGGGATTTGTTACTATGGATAAGAATGTTGTGCTAATCTATTTTTGACCGAGTTTTACTCTTGATTTCTCTTGAACATGGCTTGTATATCTCTATATGTGGGTTTTCTATCAGCACGTGCAAGGAAACTTTTCAAGTATTTTAGAGAAAATTGTGATCTCCAACCAACTAGCAAAACTGACTAAAACTGTTTTTTTTCCTGCTCTGCAGGTTGGTCGAGTTTGCTACTTCCAGCATTTTTCCTAAGCTTATGGTATGATGAAATTATTGTATCAGAGTTTCTGTGTGTACCTGAGCTGCATGTGAACATTTAGCTTTAGGTATATCATGATATATTACTCTGATGTACTTATGGTAATCCATGGAAAATGTTTCAGGATCAACTTGGTTTTGCTGCTACATTTTCCATTTTTTCTGCAACTAAACTCTCTGTTGCTATTTTTCAGCTTCTGATTATGATCAAATTGGTTCATATTATCAACACCTAGGTGAGAATGTCCTTGAGGTTTTGTCCTTGATCATTGGATTCAGCAAGAGCAAGATATCTCTTGATCTTTGAAGCATAAGCAAGTGATTTCCATCTTCTTTGTTCTTATTGTTGTTGCATCTTGTTCTTCTTGAAGGTTTAGATTGACCACGGTAGCCTTGATTAGGTGGTAATGCAACCTTTTTAGCTGAATTCTCTGAACCATACGAGGGTGCAACAATCCTGTCTAAAACATTACATAATTAAGAGATAAATGCAACAATTCATGCAACAATACACGAGCTCAAGAATATGTTTCAAGAGCAAGCACACTGTGAGCGATATCGTATAGCTAAGGAACTTTTTGAATCTTGGATGGTTGAGGGGGCCTTGGTCAGTTCCCACATTAAAAAACTCATGGGTCTCATAGAGCAACTTGGGAAGATGGGATCTATTATCGACAAAAAAACTCTACACCGATCTCATTTCGCATTCTCTGCCATCGAGCTTTTAAATGTTTATTATGAAGAATAATATGGCGGGAATTGTGAAGCCGTTGAATGAGTTGCATTCGACATTTTCTACAACTGAGAAATTCATTAGGCGGAGATACCTAATGTGTTATCGTGTCAGTATATAGTGGGGTGGTTAACAAGAAGAAAAGGGAAAGGTACAAGGGCAACAGAAAGGTAAAAGGCAAGGATAAGGCTCTGGCTTGGAGCAAGAGCATATCCAACCCTAAAGAGAGTTTGACACCAACTCTGGACACTGTTTGTTTCTTTTGCAGTGGAAAGGGACATTTCAAACGGGAGTGTTCGAAGTTCCTGAAAGAGTAGAGGGCGTTGGAAACGTTATCTTTTTCAGGTATTCACATTGTTGAAATCAATTTTGCTCTTTCATCTTCTACCTCTTGGATTGTGGAATCTGGAATTGATGCTCATATTTGTTCAAATGTGTGGGCACTAAAAAGAAGTAGAAAGTTAGCGAATTGTCAAATGCAATTCAAGTTGGGTAATGGCGTGTTTGTTTCAGTCGTTCCAATTGGGGACTTGGAATTGGTTTTACCCAGTGAGCATATGTAATGGAACTTTTGAATGTATATTATTTTCCGTGTGCTAGTAGAAACATTATGTCTGTATCTCGACTAACTTGTATGGGATATAAGTTTGTTATGGAGGACAAATATTGTACCATTTTTCATAATGGTATGTGTTATGCTAGTGTTTCGTTGTTTAATGGTCTTTATGTTACTAAACCAGGAATGCCACATATAATGGGAATAACAAAGGACTATTTTATATGTTATAAATAAACAAGTAGTAAAGGTTGCTACAATCATATATACAACATTAAATTGTTAATACATAGGCCTAGAGTGATTGGCCTTATGACATAACACTAACAAACTCCTACTTGTACTAAGGCCAATCACTCATTCTTTTTAAACCGAGTGATTATACATGTTGTTCATGTCTAACCTGGGTTAAGGCCTTAGTCAATGGATCAGCCACATTGGCCTCCGAAGGGATCTTATCTCCCTTTACATCATTCCTTTCTATGATTTTTCTAATCAAGTGGAACTTTCTCATTACATGTTTTGACCTATGATGAGACCTTGGTTCTTTAGCTAGAGCTACGGCTCCACTGCTATCACAAAGTATAGTGATCGGTGTTGTAGCGGAAGGGAATCACTCCAAGTTTTTGATGAACTTCTTGATCCAAACGGCTTGCTTTGCAGCTTCTGAAGCAGCAATGTATTCAGTCCCCATTGTAGAGTCCGCATATGTATCTTGTTTGGAACTCTTCCTTACTACCGTACCTCCATTTAGGATAAATACGTGTCCAAACTGTGACTTAAAATCCTCTACATCAGCCAGGAAACTAGCATTCGTATATCCTTTTATTTCTATATCTGAATTCCCGTACACTAAGAACAAGTCCTTAGAACTTCTAAGGTACTTTAAAATGTTCTTCACGGCAATCCGATGTTCCTGACCAGGATTGGATTGAAACCTGTAAGTAACACATAGAGCATAGGAGACATCGGATCTCATACATAACATTGCATACATGATTGATCTGACAGCCAAAGCATATGGTATCTTCTACATGAGGACTTTATCCTTATCAATTTTTGGTGACATCTTATTTGACAGATGTATATTGTGCCCCATTGGAAGAAACCCTTTCTTTGATTGATCCATGCTAAACCGCTTTAGCACTTTGTCTATGTACGTTACTTGAGATAGACCGACCAGCCTTCTATATATATATATCTATAGATCCTAATACCCAGTATATAGGCTGTTTCTCCTTAGTCTTTCATGAAAAATTTATTAGATAGCCAAAGCTACACAGATTGAAGCATTGGAATGTCATTTCCTATGAGTAATATGTCATCTACATATAGCACTAGGAAAATTAATGTATCTTTGTCAACCTTTTTGTATACACAAGGTTCATCAAGATTTCTGATGGAATCAAAATCTTTTATTGCTTCATCAAATCTGATGTTCTAACTCTGAGATGCTTGCTTGAGCCCATAAATGGATCTTTGAAGTTTGTACACTTTATTGGCATCATCGGATTAAAAACCTTGAGGTTGCATCGTATACACAAGGTTCTTTTGGATTTCTTATGAATCTCATATTCTTGACCTCGCCATTGAATCTCATGTTCCAAGTCCAAGATGCTTGATTTAGTCCATAAATGAACCTATTAAGCTCGCATACCTTTTCAGCTACTTTACTATCGACAAACCCCCAGGATGTGCCATATACACATCCTCTTCGAGAACCCCGTTCAAGAAGGCAGTTTTGACATCCATTTGCCATATTTCATAATCTTGAAATGCAGCAATAACTAAAAGAACCCGAATAGATTGAAACTTAGCCATTGGTGCAAATGTGTCCTCATAATCGATCCCTTTGATTTGAGTGAACCCCTTAGCCACCAGACCGTCCTTGTATACAGTTTGATTTCCATCCATATCGGTCTTCCTTTTAAGCCCCATTTGTTTTTGATAGGTTTTACCCCGTCAAGCAATTCAACCAGGTCCTGGACATGGTTGTCTTCCATGGATTACAATTCATAATTCATGGCCTTAAGCCATTCTTTGGAATCTTCACGTGAAAATGCTTCAGTATGTGTCTTGGGATCGACATCACCAATAAGTAATATCTCATGCAGTCCTAAATACCTCTCAGGTTCTCGGACTACTCTCCCTGGCCTTCTAACAGGTTGTGCCACTGGTTCCATAGCATCGCTTGGAAGTCGTTCAACTTTAGTGTGACCCAAAATTTATGGTACTGGATCATCTCAAATTTCTTCAAGGATGTTCTTGCTCCCACTACTTTTCTTGCAAAGGAAGTCCTCTTACAGGAATACACTATGTCGATTAACAAACATTTTTTTATCCGACCGCTAATAAAAGTAGTAACCCTTAGTTTCCCTTGGGTATCCTACGAAGAAGTATTTGTCAAATTTAGGACCAAGCTTGTCAGGCATCAATCGCCTAACATACGCTTCGCAGCCTAAATCTTGAGATAAGAAAGTTAAGGATACTTCCCTTCCATATCTCATATTGAGTCTTGTACATTGATTTGGTAGAATTCTATTTAAGGTGAGCATAGTTGTTTTAAGGGCGTATTCCCAAAAGGATAAAGATAATCTTACACGACTAATTATCGACCGTACCATATCCATTAAAGTACGGTTTCTGCTTTCGGACACACCGTTTTGTTGTGATGTTCCAGGTGCAGTCAACTGGGAACTATTCCATAGTTTTTAAGATGATCACAAAACTTAAAACTTAGGTACTCGCCACCGCGACTTCTTCCCAAGTTGATTTTTGATTTTATTTTGGAACTCCTTGGATTTCTCCAATAGTTCAGCCTTGTGGATCATCAGATACACATAGTCATATCTACTGAAATCATTAGTAAATGTAATGAAGTACGAATACTCACCTCGTGCACTGGTGCTCAGAGGACCTCACATGTATGTATGCACTAATGCTAACAGATCAGTGGTTCTCTCAACAACCTTTTTAAAAGGTGCCTTGATCATCTTCCCAAATAAACAATATTCGCACCTATTAATTGACTCCCAGCCAAAAGAGTTCAAAAGTCCAGTCACTTGGAGTTTCTTTATGCGATTCTCTTTAATATGACCTAAGCGATAATGCCATAAGAGGGTTGAGTTATCTTCATTTGATTTGAGTCATTTAATGATTTGCGGTTTAGGTATGCTCTTATTCCTAGCAGAAATAATACCCTTACCTTTTACTTTTTTCTGGCACTTGAACCTATCCTTTTTCTTTTTCTTAATCACCTTACTATACCCTGACACTGATAACACATCAAGAGCTCGCCTAATGGAAATCTCAGTCATCGAATGCAACTCATTCAATGGCTTCAAAATTCCCGCCATATTATAGTTCATAATGAACATCAAAAAGTTTGATGGCAGGGAATGTAATATCATATCAGTGTAGAGTTCTTTGTCGATCATAGAATCCAACTTCCCAAGTTGTTCTATTAAACTCATGATCATCTGAACGTTCGTACTGACCGAGGCTCCCTCATCCATGCGACATTCAAACTGTTCTTTAGCAATATAATAACGCTCACAGCGCGTTTGCTCTTGAAACATATTCTTGAGCTCGCAAATCATATCGTATGCTTTCCAATCCTCAAATCATTGTTGAAAATCAGGAATTATGGATACAAGCATGAGGCAGCTAACCTCATTTGCTTCATCGACTATCTTCTCATATTGTTCCACGTCAGCACGAGAAGCTGTAACAGGTGGAGGTAAAGGAATACGTACATCCAGGACATGATCCTTCTTTTGATGCTTTAGAATAATTTTCAGGTTATTGTACCAATTTGTGAAATTGGAACTGTTGAGCTTGTTTTATTCCATTACAGATGCGAGGGGATATGTGTTCAGAGTCTTAGATGTCATCATCGACAAAACATCAGAAAAAATGTAAAGATTTAGTTCAATTTCATGTTGTTGTTTTTCTGGGTAAGCCAAAGTTTATATATGATATAAGTATTTACATATAGTTCAGTTTCATATTATGTGTTCAGTTCAATACTAGTATTGAACCTTACTACATATATGATTGTGTCCTTGTATGCAGTAGGCCCGAGATTCACATTTTACCATGCCAAGCCAGCATCGACATGAAAACTCAGAATGGATTTATTTTGGTAAACATCACTTGGTTAATCAGATGCTCCACATATAACTCTTGGTTTGTTAACGACACCTCGTGTATTATTAGCATCTTGCACTAGGCCTCGACCACGATCTGGTAGCCCTATTAGACTAACCTATCTTATATGCCCCACATGAACTCAACTCCTACAAGATACAAGGTGATGCCTACTCAGTAGGTTAGTCATCAACCCTATTCCAGTAATTTGAAGATGATAGAATAGGAAGTGCATTACGTCCTAATTTTTTTTACCATTTGGGACCATTCGTGCTTTGAAACAAATTAATCACATTAAAAGACAAAAGCACAAACAAAGCATTTAAATAAATAAATAAATGCATAAAGAAAATAATCACATCCAATACAATTATTTCTGTTGAGTAATATGACATCTTCATTCTTGAAGTGTCATCTACGTGGCCAAATCATCCACGAGCAGTTGGATGCCGCTTTGAGACTTCATCTCATGAACTCGAACTAACAACCTAACTACTCGGCACATGAGCCTCTAATATTGGCATAAACAGGTTGCCAATCGAAAGCAATGGCATAACACATTGCCATGAATTAATAAATGGCATAACATATCGCCATAAATTAATAAAAGGCTCATCAGGCCAAATACCGTATGTCACAATTTACTACAAATTACGACATACCACTCAACTCCTGCAAAACCGAGTTAGCACAACCTAACACGCTACGCATCATATTTTCATTCAATTTCATAAATTGAATATAATAAATCACGTATTTCAATACTCAATTGAAACAACATAAAACATATAATTGCGTAATACAAGCACTAATTTCAAAAAACATCACATGAAATAAGAAATTAGGCATTTGCATATAATCATGCAATTAGCATCTAATTAAATCAATAAACAATATCAATTGATTAATTAGACTATTAATTAATTCCCAATCAACTAATAACATACAATTAGAGAGTCATTGTTTACGGTTAAGTTGGTTGACGGTTAAAAAGATGTTATTTGACTCGTCTTCCCCGATTCCCTTACCGTAAACAGTGACTCTCTCATCGCCGACATCACCCTTGCATACCCATCCATCAAACGGTACCTACAATCGGTTACATCCCATAACTGTGTCTCCCTCTTCCCGGGGACGCCCTGCGCACCCGGGAAGGACCTCTCTATTCCCCTATTCCTCCATTTCTCACACCATGAACAGTAAACCCTTGGTCACGTCATCCTTTACACCATGATTGCCAGCTTGCACTTTGCTCCTCAAATCACTACTCAGTACAACCTAGTCTCAGACAAGAATTCCGTGCACCCGAATTCATAACTGACTTTCATCACAGACACAATTTCTCCGCTTCTCACCCTAATTCACTGTCGTCATGTCAACTTGGTTTATTCCTTCGCATAAACATAAAATAATGAGGAGAGCAGCCATCAAAGCAGGGACCCTACTATTAAGTCATCCTAAAAGGAGCTATTCAGATGTCATCAAGAATCATACCTCAACATCTGTTCACGACAGATTGGGACTAAGGTCGTTGATCCTCCAACATCAGCGGCCAGCTACACAAGACCTACCTCCATCTCCTACTTATTTCCTATCAAACTTACCCTTAAATTGCATCTCTGATAGACTGATGGACATACTGAAGAAACAGGGCAACATTCGATCTCTTAAGATAGTTAGGAAGTTGGATCAATATGGATCACCCTTCGCCTTTCTGGATTTCATGACTCCTACATAACCCAACAACATACTTTATCAACTCAATCATGTCTGGATTGGCTCTTATCGTTTACATGCTAACATTGCCAGATACAAAAAAAAAACACCATGGATGACAAATGCGAAGTCTAAAGGGAATTGGGTACCAAAAACAACCACTCTGCAGGTAAAAAACACAGAGGTAGTTATGTCTTCAAAATTGGTACCTCTGCCTGGTATAACCTTATCTAAATCAGACTTGATAGAGGGATCTACAAGTAAGTTGAAGTACCAAGCCACTAGTCAACAGCTAACAGATCCAATTTTGTCCTTTTCCACTGACGGAGCAGCAGAGGACTGGATTGCACAAGCCTATCTAGGGGTGTTAAAGAAAAGTGATGAGTGGAAGGAACTTCAGCTTGCAATGAGAACAACAGGCTATTTAAACATCATGGTAAGTCCAATGGGAGGTAACATAATTTTACTGTGGGAAGAGAAACCAATTGACTTGGCTCTACTTTTGAAAAACGATATGAATTGGTTGATGAATTGGATTTCTGAATTGAGACCATGGAATGAAAATAGGGAGATATCCACACTATCGAAGAGTTGGTATAAAATATATGGTCTGCCTCTCAGATTGTGGACAACACAAAACATGGAACTTATCGGAAATAGATTGGGCAAACTGGTTGAGATTGATGAGTGTACTATCAAGCACAAAAGACTGGAAGCCATTCAGATACTGATTGAATTTAATCTCAATCATATGATTCCTCAAACCCTACCTATCACAATAGATGGTAGGAGTACAAATTTGATCATAAGGGAAGTACTCACTGGGAAACTAAAGACACACCCATGGCAGGACGGTGCTTCATCATCCTCTTCCTATGACAGTACAAATGAAGATCTGGCTTCTAATCTTGGTTCAGAGTCTAATTCAGAGCACAATGATCCGGACCAAATATCATCAAGCCATCCTCACCTAGCTGATACACACTCTAAATCACATTTTGATAAGGAGGTTACAGTCCCTACTCGTCAGTCACCCCCAGAAAATAGACATATGGAAATAGCAGAAGGCAAGGAGGGATGTCAGATGGATACAAAAGAAGGACTTCAAGTCCAACTTATTCTGGGAGATGAGGAATATACTACTTTGACAGAGAAGAGCCCACTAGTAACAATAAGATACACTACTATCACAGAACTGCATCAACAGATTCATCTATATGATCAAACACCTAAACTGCATTCAGAAAGCCGTGACATAGTGGAGGTTACAGTGGCAGCTGAAAATGACCCTACACTATCACTTAATCTCCCCCCTCTAAAGTTCCATTACTTGAGCAATCTACCAATACAGTACAGGGACAACTTTCACCCACTTCTGCCATCAAGAAGACTAGGTTCAGAGTTAACAAGGAAAAAAGAGGTTCTGGCCCCAAAACAAGAAACCAGACAAGGAAGACACGAGATTTGATACAAGAAAGAGACCAGATCATCCTAAAGGAATGGATTGACACATTAACTCCTCATCATGCTCTAACAGAATCTAGTGAGGAAACAAAGGCAAGTTTATCACAAGAAAAAAATCAGAACTGATGTAAAGACAATGATGGATTTTGGTCAAGAACTTGGCATTGTTTATGAACGAATCTGGAGGAAACCAATCTAATGTTATCAGAGCTGCAAGGTAACTTAGTCAAGACCCAGTCAATTGCAGAGTTAGGAAGCAAAGAGGAACAAGACCTTCCCAAATGAAGATCATAACATACAATGTAAGAGGCTTGTGTAGCCCCGGAAGGAGAAAAAGAGTTTAAACACTCATCAAGGAACAACAACCAGATGTTATAAGTCTACAAGAAACAAAGATGACAGTGGTAGATAGAAAACTATGTGACTTTCTTTGGTACAATTCTGATTTGGACTGGATTTATAAGGGGGCAAATGGACAGGCAAGGGGACTATTGTGTATATGGGACTCAACTAAATTCAGCAGATCACGCATCCTATCTGGCCCAAACATTTTGGGTGTAGCAGGAATATGGACAAATGACGCAGTGCAGTCTAACATATTGAATATTTATGGACAGAGGGACATTTCAGAGAAGCAAGACCAATGGGAGGAGTTGCTGAAAATATATGATAATAAAAAGATGAAAAGTGGTGTCTAATGGGTGATTTCAATGCCATCTTACATGAGGATGAAAGAAGAGGTACTGGCACA